>JAIUZE010072278.1:0-26923 GCA_022085475.1 Heliosperma pusillum | reverse complement strand
TCAAAGACGACTTAAAAGTCAAGAAAAGTCAAATATGACTAAAAACGGGATTTTCATGAAATCTCTCAGAAATTCCAAATACGAACTCGGAATTTCAAAATACGATTCGTAACAATAAATTCTATTTTAAAACTCAAGTTTTGCTGAAAAGTACTCGTAAGATATTTTACTAGAAAAATTGGGTACTTTTCGGGTTGTTACAAGTAAAGTGTAAAATTATCATCATGTAAATACAATAAATAGAATTGAAATATTGAAATGATTTGCTAGTTAAAATGAATTAAAAGAAGAGTCGATACCAATAGAACCACCTAGTTTGTTTCTTCCTTTGGTCGTGTCAAATTCTATAACTTTGTTTAGTGGCCATAAACAATTGTTTGTATTAGTCAATTTCCGTCTTAGAAACGAGAGTTGGGATGGGAATTAGGACTACCAATAGGGGTTTAGTGACCTAACCAGGCTGAGAGGACGTTAGGACCCATTAAAAAGTCGGTACGAATCCGAGAGGAATATACCGCTTCAAGGCTTAGACAATCGTAGTAATTCTAATGTTGTTATCAATAAAGCTTTTAAATCATTTGACATGAATTTCTCTTTCTCTATATCAATTTGATTAGATAGTTTATTTTACTATTTTAGATAGTTTATTTTATTGTTGTTTAGTTAGTTTATTTTACCGTCATTTTATTTCCGTTCTTAGATAGTTTATTTTATTGTCATTTGTTAGTTTATTAGTTTTCTATTATTGTAGTTAGGTAGCTTTTCAATATTGTCATTTTAATTATCATTCTTAGTTAGATTTAATTATCGTTACCTTTCCGTCCGTCAATTAGATTAGATTTATTTTTATTGCAATTCCATACTCGTCATTTAAATATCGTCATTACATACTTGTCATTTTATTTCATGCTAGTAGTTTAGACAATCACCCCAAATGAATCGAACTTAAATGAAAATCACCCCATAGCAATTCATAGTTAACACGTACTCCCTGAGGATCGATCTCTACTTGCCTAATTACATTCCTTATGTTGTTAGCCTAAGTGTGGGTAATTATTTTTATATCGGGACTGCGAGAAACCCGGTCACCCAGTGTCCATTCTATTTGTAATAATTATTATTCTTTCAAAACACACAACTTTCGTTCCAATAAAAGATAGAGATATAATATTTGGTGATATCATTTAAACAAATAGTGTTTCATTTCACTTCTTCAACATATGAGACTTAAAGATCTCAAATCGATTTCAATGTCATGGATAGTATCTCATTCTACTACATGTAGCGTTTATATCACACCCAGTTAATTAGACAACAATCGTATGTATAACATCTCACAGTATTATTCACATGATTGAAATTCTTCCTTAAAACTAAATATCAACAGTGTATACGTCATCTCGTACTACCGTTCATACCACTGATACCTCAACAGTCATTTGTACCCTCAAGACTAAGCATCCAAGGTTATTCAATCAATCTATATCATAATCAGTAGGTCAACATTGTACCCACTCAAGTATCCATCTTTGTATGAATAATAAATAGGCTAATAATTGCCCAAGCTAATATTCACCCTTTATTGTCTTAGATAAAATAATTATAAATATCCACGATATAGTTAGCTTGTATGTTCCTAATAACCAGACTGTACCCATGTGTTCTACATAAATCCTCGTAATTATGACCATTGAAATCCCACTCGAATTCCGCACTAGATCACACTCTTCCTCGTGTTCATCACCTTCTATTGCATTCTCTAGTGGCTTATATCCTCTCCCTTTCTTTGATTAGAATTAATCAGCGACTCTTTATGACTAGTTAGACTATATAGCCCATAGTTATCATGATCTCAATCTATAAGCTCAAATTACAGATCTTATCTACTCTGCTTCTTTAATAAAGTTAATCACCCTATATTTTTTTTTGTTCCCCATACATAATCTCTTGTCACTCTACATGTTTCATATTCATCCAACTAACTCCTTTATTTCATGGTGTGGTTAGTAAGCTAGCTCAAACATGTGAATTTATCTTTGTCTCTAATGTGTCCACAAGGTCTAAAGGAGTGCCTCAAAGAGGTCAAATATTATAATATACCGTACTCGGACAAACTGTTCATTCTAATTACCTTTAAATTTAAACAAAACAAGACTTTATATGCATCACGCATATGAGCCTCAAATGTACCTTACATATTACAACCAAAAGATGATTCTTTCAACTCTTTTCGCAAATTCAAATAACTATTACCATAAGTAAACTAGTTCTTGAGCACACCTCAATAAAATTCACTTAAATCACTCGGGCCATTGTTCTACTCATCCCAAACGTTTAAATTGTCCTTCCTCCTCATGTATACCAAAATTAAAGTGATCTCTTAATACTAATTAATTCAAACTATTCTCCTCAATTAAGAACCACAACCATTTGTGCTAAGCTTTCATTCTCTCAAAGTTATGTTGCGACCTAATTTCCCAATGTCATACCTTTTGTAATTCCTTAGTCATACTAAAGCAAAAGAAGTATCTACCCTCTCATTTAAATTTATGAAATTCTCCACCAAAATGTATTAATAACCCATAAATTACGATTTACATCTCGACGACTCAACTTCATCATTGATCCAATATAGTCCTTACACTTATCCTAAAAATACCATTCAGTGCATTAAGTGGAGTCAATTTGATAACATCATACTCTATTCCAATATCTTTTCATTACTCGAAGCACAATCACCTTTAATATCCACATCATAAATATCATCCCAGTTGAGCAAGTCATATTACCTCGATTCTCTCAGCGAGTACCTCTCATCAATTATTTTCTACACATGCTATCTCTAAACCACCGATCTTTACATTACATCATCATCATTCTCAAATATAATAGCATAAATGTTCATCTTTTTTTTTTCCAACTAAATAATTCTTCATAATCCACCAAGTTAAATCGAATCATTGGTATAATAGTCATTCAAGAAAAGTTATTTACTGATATATCTCAATAACTTTCGTATCATTATTACAACAATAACATACTTATCAATACCTCAATTCATCGCTCATTTACGAAGAAATATTTAGTCCTACATCTCACAAATTTCCAAGATTTCTTAATCAGCAACCACAAATTGGTGTATTCAGTCATGCAGACTTCCCTAAGTTCCAAATTCCTCTCAACGTTAACCTTGTTATATAGTCATATTTATAATGTTCCACATTAATATTTTATTATATAATTACTTGCCCCAAGGTCGTAACCGATTCCCAACGAAGCGATAACTATATCGCTACTAGATTTTCCATTTTATCTCTATTGATTTTAGTCTTTTAAAATCCTTTATTATAATGAGTTTTAATTTATTTATTTTTTTGACGGATTTTACGGGTATTACAAATATAGGGTAAATATAGGTGGGATATGGTAAGGATAGGATTAGGTAAATAAAAGATATGGTAAGATAATGTTATTAGGAATTTCGGTCAACGTGAATATCATGGGTATAATTTTGGTTTAATTAGGAAAGTGAATAAGATAGATTTTTGGCAAATATGTGGTACATAATTCAATATCTATAAAATACTTAATATACAAGATATTCACGTATAATATATATTATATTAAACACAAATATACTAGCAATGGAATACACGAACACAGTCATACTATCTTGTCTTATTCTAACCAATCACGCAGGTTCATAAATTAAATATGACAAATTTAATTGCTACAGATTAAACCAATTTCCAACCGCAAAATATCAAAACTTTTTCTCGCTAGCGCCTTTGTTAAAATGTTAGCCCATTGATTTTCAGTACTACAAAATTCGAGTTTAATGTTGCCCTTTTCTACATGGACGCGTAAAAAATGATGTTTAATGTCTATATGCTTAGTACGAGAATGCTGAGCTAGATTTTTAGAAATAATAATAGCACTCGTATTATCACAAAATACAGGCATGCAACCAACATTAACACCATAATCACATAGTTGTTGCTTTAATCAAAGTAATTGAGAACATACCAGTACTGCAGCTATATATTCGGCTTCAGCAGTAGATAGCGCAACTGAATTTTGCTTCTTTGAGCCCCAAGTTATTATGCATGGTCCAAAAAACGTAGCGAATCCAGAGGTACTTTTTCTATCTAAAGAACATCCTGCATAATCTGCATAATTCACATTCAAGTGGATATCATAAGTATAAATTAGTTGTACCAATTAAATATCTCAAGATACGTTTAACTGCAATCATATGTGACTCTTTAGGACATGATTGAAATCTAGCACAGACACATACGCTAAACATAATGTCAGGTCTACTTGCAGTTAAATATAATAAAGAACCAATCATACCTCGATATGTAGTTTCATCGACACACTTACCATTTTCGTCTAAGGTCTACTTTTTATCAGTTACCATAGGTGTGTCCATTGGATGGGCGTTCTCAATACCAAATTTTCTGATTAGCTCCTTGACATATTTCTTGTGACAACCCTCGCGAATGCGGAAATATAAAACATACAAGCATGTGAAATAATATGCGGAAATACGGTATTTTAAAAACTTTTATACATGCAAGATAGATAATACGAGGAGTGTCAAAATATTACAAACTAAGTACGCAATACAACAAAGAGACGGGGGCTCTCAAAATGTTAGCAAAGAACAAGTGTTTAGCAAAACTAGCTAAAATCGTCTAGAGGTGAAACTTACAGGGACAACGCCCGCTAGCTCACACCTGAACCCAAAATATCATAGCAAAAAGCCATCCATGCAAGCAACCTGTTCATCCATGAAAAACATGAATGCCACAGTCAGTGGGGAGTAACTCCGGGTTCTCCTAGCCATATCACATTAAACGTACATGGAAGGAAAATACAAAAGTAGAGCATGCATACATAAGGATATACATGTGAGATACGATAAGGATAGATAGGCAATTCATCATATAATGATAAGAGCATAAGAGTTACAAGTCCGAATCCATCATGTGATACAAAGACTCGGGGAAGACACTCTTAGGCAACCGAATACGCTCACTAGGGCTTACATCTCACCGTTAGCGGTATAAGTTTGATAAGATTGAGACTCGACAAACAAACCATGCCAAGTCATGCGATGATCACAATAAATCCATCATATTATCATCCATTCAAACATACCAATACATTGACGATGCCCAATCATGCAATGACCATGAATAACATGTCATGAAATCACGCATTCAAGAACGACGACACAAAGACGACATCTCTCACGGTAAATGAAACGCACTAGCACCGTGTACATGGCAAGTATGATTAAAAGGCATCCACGAGATACAACATTTCCCTGAACGCATACACGATTCAATTCATTTCGTATATGTAGACTAATTTCCTCCTGGTAGCACGACGATATAAATATCCGGTCCTAGTCTAAACCTGGCCAGACTCTCGGAATAATCCATTTTCCGATTCGACATGCGATGACATTTCGCATCCAAGACTCGGTCAATCAATGACGCCGAGTACCCCAAATTCGGTAAATCAATTCACGAAAGAGGCGGAAAAGAGCACAAGCCTCATAACAAGCGGTACGCTACATGCAAATAACACCACCTCGCAAGTACACAACATTTGACGGCCGGGTCGATCAACGCATAGCGTTCAACTCCCAACAACGTCGTGTATGCCCACTAACACATGCATTTAAGCAGTAGGATACCTCTCCGTTCCGACATTCCAGCCTTACGAACGGGAAGGTAGCCAAGGGAATGAGAGTACAAAGCACAAGACAAAATAGTGCTCAAACCGTATCATTTGTAAAAATGACTCAAAGTGGGACATAGCAAAAACCGTCACAAAACATGTGATACAAGCGAATGAAATGTCATATGTTCAAAACATTAATATCATAAATCACTACGTAAAATTATACGATAAACGAACGATCGTAATTATTATAAATGAAATCGTAAACAAGAAACACAAACAACATCCAGCAGGAGCCAGCCGGTCAGGTGGACCGGCTGCCGGTCAACTGGCTAAGGCCAAAAGTCATACGAGAAATCAACATGAAACAACAGCATGTCCCAGGCGGTCAGGTGGACCGGCTGCCGGTCAACCGGCTGGGACCAAAGGGTCATTTGAAAAACAAGGAAGAAAGAGGGGTGTCTCAGCCGGTGGTCTGACCGGCTGCCGGTCGACCGGCTGAGACCCAAGTCTTATTTCAAAATCACGTAAAAATGCAATAATATACAGCCAGTGCCCCAGCCGGTGGTCTGACCGGCTGCCGGTCGACCGGCTGGGGTCCATATGCACGAAAATCACCCTTTTCACTAAGGATCAACATTTATCAATTATCGATTATCAACATAAATCATAGAATCTCATTTAAATTCTCAACAAACGATATATACCATCATCAACACAATTACCAAACTCACTAATCGTATTCTAAATACGATTCCTAGCATAGATAACATGTAAAACACGTAAATGATATCGAGTAACCCTTCACCGTTACCTTTATGCGTCTTCACTACTCGTCAAGCTCCTCTTCAATTAGGAAATAGTCTTTGTCGGGATCTTGAAGGTCACCACCTACAAATAGATCATAAAAGATGAATTTACTTCACCTTGAGAAAGACGGAAAGTTTGAAAAGCGAGAAAGACGGTACTTTTATTATCAATACGGATAGAGGAAGGTAAGAGGGGAAGAATGAGACGAACTTACGCGAATTTCAATAAGAAACGAGTGAGCTATGATGATTCTAAGATTGGATCAAAGATGGAGGCAAGGGTTTTGGTTTGCTTAAGGAAGAAGTAAGTTTGATTTGTGTTGAATGAAAAATAGGTTAAGGGAGGGAGTATGAGGGAATATGCGTGGAAAAAGTCAAAGAAAGTCAAACTCGCCTTAAGACGGGATTCTCATGGAATCTCGCGGAAATTCCAAATACGAACTCGGAAATTCTAAATTCGACTCAGAAAATAAAATTTACGATTAAAACTATATTTCACTGAAAAGTATCCGTAAAATATTTTCACTATAAAAATAGGGTAGATTTCCGGGTGTTACATTTCTGTTGGTGAATCTTTATACGTTCCTTAGTTTGTTGAATCTGCAATCCTAGGAAGAATTTCAATTCTCCCATCATGCTCATTTCAAACTCTGTGGTCATTAAATCTGAGAAGTACTTGCACAATTTATTGTTAGTAGAACCACAATAATATTGTCTACATAAATTTGAGCAACAAGTAAATCAGAACCCTCGGATTTTAGAAATAGGTGTTTTTCGACAGATCCTCTTTTAAAATTGTTTTGTAATAGAAATTTAGACAATCTATCATACCATGCCCTAGGCGCTTGTTTCAAACCATATAAAGCTTTATCGAGTTTAAAAACATGGTTTGAAGTTTGCTATTTAAAAATCCGGGAGGTTGTTCAACAAAAACCTCTTCTTCCAAATATCTGTTAAGAAATGCAGTCTTAACGTCCATTTAATACAGTTTCATTCCTTTATGAGCTGCGAAGGCGATAAGCAGATGGATAGCTTCAAGTCTTGGTATAGGTGCAAAGGTCTCGTCATAAACAATCCCTTCATGTTGATTATATCCTTGAACGACCAATCGAGCCTTATTACGAACTATAACTCCGGAGTCATCCAATTTGTTTCTGAATACCCATCGAGTATCAATCACAGTTCGATTGTTAGGACATGGCACTAGATGCCACACTTTATTACGTTCGAACTGTTGAAGCTCCTCTTGCATTGCCACAATCTAGTCGGATTCTGCAAGTGCTTCTTTGATGTTGGTAGGCTATATGGTAGACTGAAAAGAATAGAATGAACAAAAGTTATTTAATGTTCGTATTGTTTGAACTCCCTTATTAAAACTTCCTAGGATACTATCCATAGGATGAGAACTCTTATATTTCCATTTCTTAGAGTTCCTTGGCTCATCATCATCTGATTAACTCTGACTTTCCTCAAGTGATTCAGCGTCAAGATTGGTTCCCCCTGAGCTTGACTCCGGGGTTATAGCTAAAGTTGGTACAACTTTAGTTACAATATCTTGATGTGGGTCCAAAGTTATAGCATCATCAGTTATAACTTCGGTTTCCTTTTCCTTGTTTTGAAAAGAGACATTCGTATCATCAACAATTGTCTCAGTTCTCTTTTCAAGATCATTTGCGGATTTATCAAGTTTATCATTGATTCCTTCAATAACTTCTTCATCCAGTTATGGTAAATCCTCTTTTGTAATGCGAAAATCGGGATCATTCATGTCTTCTTCTTCATTCTGTTCACTTTGTTCAGGCACATTATCTTCATCAATAACAACATGAACACTTTCTTCTATGCACAAGGCTCTTTTGTTAAAAACTTTATAAGCTTTGCTATGATTAGAATAACCAACAAACATAACTTCGTCACTTTGTGGATCAAATTTGCTTAAATTACTTTTTCCATTATTATGGACCAAACATTTACTACCGAAGCAACGAAGATGAGTTATATTGGGTTTTCTCCCTCTTAAAAGTTCATAGGGAGTCTTTTTAAGAATTGGTCTAATCATAGCTCTATTGTATACATAGCATGCAGTACTAATAGCCTCGGCCCAAAAGTTCTTAAGAAGGCCACTACACAAAAGCATAGTGCGAGCAATGTCCTCTAGTGTTCTATTCATACGCTCAACGACACCGCTTTGTTGTGAGGTTTGTGGTGCAGAAAAGTTATGTCCTACACCATTCTCCCTACAATATTCTATAAAGGCTTGATTATCAAATTCGGTGCCATGATCCGTACGAATGGAAACTAAATTTTTATCATACTTGTTTTGGGCAAGCTTCATTAATACTACAAACTCATCAAAAGTTTCATCTTTAGTAAATAGAAATATAGGCCATACATACCTTGAGTAGTCGTCAACAAGGACGAATACATACCTTGATCCACCACAGCTTCTGACTTTCATAGGTCCACACAAATCCATGTGTACCAACTCAAGTGGTCGTTCTGTACTTACTACTCGTTTTGGTTTGAATGAAGATCTAACTTGTTTGCATCGGGCACATGAGTCACACATCTTTTCTTGGTCGAATTTGATTGAGGGTAAACCCTCAACTAAATCCCACAATTTGAGTTTCTTTAAAGTTGTTGGACTAATGTGTGAAAACCTCTTGTGCCACAAGCATGAATCATCTACAGTAGCTTTCATGCACGTAAAGGAACTTGTAGTAACTTTGTTTAAATCAATCATATACACGTTCCTTTTACGTAGACCTTCTAGAATAACATTACTAGTACCTTCAATTATGATGCGACAAACATTTGAATGAAAAACAACTTTATTGCCTTTGTCACATAATTGAGATATACTTAGCAAGTTATGTTTAAGACCATCTACCAGATAGACATTATTAATAGCATGTGAAGGAGATATACCAATCTTTCCTACACCAATTATCTTGCCCTTCTTGTTGTTTCCAAAAGTGACTTTGCCACCGTCGAAGGGCTCCAGTGAAAGAAAAAGATTCTTATTTCCTGTCATGTGCGTCGAACAACCACTGTTGAGATACCATAGATTATGTTCTTTCACTATTATCTGCAAGGGAATCAAATACAGCTTTTAGGTGCCCACGCTAAGTTGGATCCTTTGTCGTTAGTGACTCTGTAAATTTGATCCTTCCTAACCCATACATGTTTTATAATTCTTTTGGTCTTAACATAGGGTTGTCTAGGTTTGCTATTGTAACGCATACTAGGTTTGAATGACTGCTTTTGATTCACATTCACTTTAGATGTTGAAGGTTTAGATGTGTAATCGAAAGCTATGTTCTAAAACCATATGAACTCATTGTTTATAAATTCTTCACGTTGAAGTTCAGGTTCAGACTCATCAATACTAGACACGTCATGTTTTTTAATAAAATCAGTTTGATTTTTGTTGTCATTGACATATTTAACACAATTTTCTTTAACATGACCATTGTGACCACAATAATTGCAAATCAGATATTCTAAAAGATTGACATATTTCCTTCTTCTGAAATCACGGTCAGAAGGAGTGGATTTGCACTTATCATGGTCTCTTCGACTATAACATTCATGTCCTAGACCCATCTTCATGTTATTGTTAGACTGTTCGCTAAGGAAGTTTAAGACTTTCTGACTTCCTTCCCATTTATCATGAACTTTTCGTGCATGTAGGAGCAATTCCTTTAAAGACTGAATTTCTTTTTCTCATATCGAATGGTCTATATTCGAGTCTTTGGAGGGATTGTTCTTTTTAAAGTTTTCACGAAAATCATTAAAACGTTTGTTCAAGATAAATTTCTCCTCATTATGTTGATCTTTGGCTTGAGAGAATTTAGCCTCTATATCTTTCAATTGCTGAGAAAGAAAAGAGTTTTCTTTCTTGTGATCAATGATAGCAACTTCCTTTGCCTTAGCTTCAGATTTTAAAAGCTCATTGACTTTCTTCAATTTTAAAGTTATAGCCTCATTATCTATAAATTTTGCTTGAAGATGCTTAATGTTGAGATTTAACTATGCGATTATAGCTTCATTAGCTATAACTTTAGACTCAAGAGCTTCTTTCTCAACATTTGTCATGTCTGAAGTTGTAGCTGAAGTAGCCATAACTTTAGATTTGAGCTTTTTAGCTTTGGCCTTCAGAAGTTGGTTTTCCTAAGCAATGTCAAGAATTTGTTCCTTAAGATCTTTTAATTCAAGACTCTGTTCATGACAATGATCTAAGGTTTCTTCAAAATACTTAATTAAAGACTTCTTAGACGATTTCTTAACTTGCTTTTTAAGTTCATGATGACTAACCTCTTCATCATCTTCTGAATCTGATTCTGAATCTGAATTACCGATAAGGCACATCTCAGATTCACTCTCGTTGTTGCTGTCAGAAATTAGGTCAAGACTGACGTTTCTCAGATATAAGTTGGCAACTTCTTCTTCCTCTGACACGTCGTCTTCCGTGTCAAGATCTCCCGAACAATAAGCCATCATGACTTGCTTAAATTCCTTCTTGGTTTTGTCTCGTTGATTTTTTCTTTGATTTTCTTCCAGGTAGGGAAATCCTTAATCATATGATCATTGTCCCCACACTTGAAGCAACCACGACTTGAGAGAGACCCTTTTGACTCGATTGGCTTCTTATAAGATTTGTTAGTGTTATTGTTAAACGTTTTTCCTTGTTTTTGATTAAAGAATTTAGTCTTAAAACGCCTAGCAAATAACACTGTTTCATCTTCAAGATCTGAATCTTGTCTTTCACTAGACTTAGCTTGTAAAGCCACTTTCTTACTATTTCTATCGTTTGCCTCATCCTCGTCAAGAGTAGTCTCGTGAGCCATTAGGGTTCCGAGTAGCTCTTGATAAGATATGTTAGATAGATCTTTACATTCCTCAATTACCGTCACCTTAGGTCTCCATCGTTTAGACAGACTTTTAAGGATCTTTCAAGCAATTTCCTCGGAATCAAAAGTTTTTCCAAGATTTTTCAATTCATTAATGATACTAGAGAAGCGAGTGGACATGCTATCAAGCGATTCATTTCGCTCCATAGAGAACAATTCGTATTTTCGCATTAACAGTGCAATACGTTGCTTTTTGACAACAGTCGTACCCTCATAGGCTAACTCTAGACTATCCCATATTTCCTTGGCAGTTGCGCTAGATGAGAAACGGTCAAACTCAGTAGAAATCATGCTGTTTTGCAACAGACTGATAGCTTTTGAATTTTTCTCAGCTTTCTTATAATCTGCCTCAACATAGTCCTCTTCTTTCTTTTCGGTGGAAGTGCCAGTAATAGACCCAAGCATGATCTTATTAGGGCCATTCTTAATGTTTAGCCAAGCACTCCCAGTCGTTACCCTTTATGTAATGGGTCATCATATTTTTCCATACCAGTCGTTACCCTTTACGTAATGGGTCATCATATTTTTCCATAAACTATAGTTCTTCCCATTGAGTACGGGACACTTTAAGTGTTTGGAATCCATTAAAATAAATTTAAATGCAGCGGAAAAAAAAAAAAAAAAAGAAGATAAAAACGGATCAGACTCCTTGCTGTAAGGCAATCAAGAGCACGAGGCTCTGATACCAATTGTAGACTCTATTGATCGAATACAAAAGAGGAGGGGGGGTGAATTGAGTATTAAAAACTAGCCCCACTTTTTCAATTTATATGATATGTAATTAATTATTTGATTTTATAGATTAAAATCAATTAATTAATTAATCAGAGTAATATGCAAATAATGAAATAACGAAAAGGAGAGAGACACACGTGATTTATGAAGTGGTTCAGTTTCACATGTTGAAACCTACGTCCACTATTCTCGAATAATAATATTTAGGGAGTACAAAAATATCAACCCACTTGTATAATCAACTATGATTATAACTCAAGGTGAGTATCGCTAAATACTCTATATTATCTTACGTTAATAAGAAAGTACAATATAACTCATAAGGATTCTTGTTAAAGAATAAGTAAGCTTATGTGATGTACTATTATCCAATAACGTATTTCATGCAAGCGATTGATAATAACTGATACACGACTTTTTCGAAAAATAAACACTAAAAATAATAAATATTTTGCTCAAAGTTTGCTTTAAAATCAATTTATAAAATTCTCTCAATGTGTGTAAAATTCGTTGTGAATGATTGAGATGGAAAGAGTATTTATAATAGAATCATAGGAGATATAAAATCTAAAACCCTAACTTTATGTTTAAGAAAGGTTTTGATCTTTAATATCTTAAAGTATTAGTTGCTTTATCTTTAAGAAATATATTTATCTATAATATCTCAAAATATTATTTGCTTTATCTTTTAGAAATATATTTATCTTTAATATCTCAAAATATTGTTGTAAAGATATTATTAGAATCCTAGGTTAGGGTAAACAAGGAAACAAACCTATGTTGGCCGAAATCCTTATCACCACGAAACCCTAGGAGCACGCAACCCTAGAAGGCACAATCACTAGATGGGCTTATTAGGTTAACAACAAATTGAGATAGAATATATTAGAAATCAATAGAATCTCATAAATACATCATCTATTAAAACTTTTGATAAATATAAAAATACTCTTTCTCTTTTTGAAAACATTTAAAATATTTATTTCCAAAATCATGCATCAATTTTTATCATCCAAAGTTATAGGTTAAAGCTATAACTTTGAACTTTAGTATGTAAAGTTATAAATGAGTCATAACTTTACAAACTTAAAATCACTCTAATGGAATAGTTACCGAATGACGACCTATACTATCTAATCTTCACAAAGATCTTTAGTATACGGATCATCTCTTCATCTTGATCACAAAGACCCTCCATCTTGAGTCTTGTGTTATTTGAAGTAGATTTTGCTTGAATTGTTTCTTTAAAGTTATAATCAAGGTAGCTTTAACTTTGCATATGAACTTCCAAAGTTATACCTGAAGTTTCTATAACTTTGTCTCTCAGAACTTGTCAAAGTTATGCCTTAAGCTGCTATAGCTGTGATCTTATTTCTTGTAATTGTTGTTAGCTAAGATAAGACTAAAACACACAATTACACACAATCAAAACTATAAAATAGGTCCAACAATTGTGACGACATTCTTGGTATCTGCCTCCACCGCGCCATTAGTTTAAGGTAGATAAGGCGAGGAATGATGATGAGTAATCTTGTATTTGGCTAGCAACTGGTCAGTCTTTACTTGGAAGTGTGATCCATTATCACTGATGATTTCATGTGGGCAACCATATCGACAGATGATATTGTTTTGTATGAGTTTTGCAACATTTTTAACAGTAAGACTAGCGTAGGATGCTGCTTCAACCCTCTTGGTGAAATAGTCGATAGCTACCAAAATGAAATAGTGATCTCCTGTTCCAGCTGGGGTGATCTTTCTGATGATGTCGATTCCCCAAGCAGAAAATGGCCAAGGAGAGGTCATGGTGTGAAGCAATGAGGGAGGAACACGCTGAACATTCCTGAAGATCTGGCAATTGTGGCAGTGTCTGATGTATTTGTTAAATTCCGATTCCATAGTCGTCCAGTAGTATCCTAGACGTGTGATTTTATTTACCATCATGGGCCCACTCATGTGAGGACCGCCTTCTCCTTCATGTACTTCTTCCATTAATTTTCGTGCCTGTGAACGATCAAGGCAATGCAACACGACACCAAGAGGCGTTCTTCATTACAATTCTCCTTGCATAAGAAGGTAATGAGAGGCTAGTAAGTGTATGGCGCGTTGTCCCCTTTTATCTATCTCTGTTGGGTATGTACCGTTGAGTTTGAAGTTTAGAATGGCTTGGAACCAGGGTTCCTCTAGATTCTCTTCTTCGTCCGTAAGTTGGTACACATAGGCCGGTTCTGACCGGCGTTCGATGCACAGAGGCATGTTGATCATGTTGTCTGGCATGTTGATCAAGGCTGAAAGTTTTGAAAGAGCGTCTGCAAATTTATTCTCTTCACGAGGTAGATGTAGAGAGGTAACTTGATCAAAGAATTAGGCAACTTGATCTATTCTGGCCTGATAGGGTGCTAGACTTTCACTTCAAATTTTCCATGATCCCGTGACCTGGTTGATTAGAAAGGAGGAGTCTCCATGAACTCGAATATTCTTAATTCCTAGACTGACTGCTGCTTGTAAACCAAAAAGGCAAGCTTTGTATTCTTCTGCGTTATTTGTCACCTCGAAGTCGAGTTTAACAGATAGTGGTGTATGCTCGCCTTCAGGAGAAATGAGCAACACTCCTACTCCGAACCCTCTTAAATTCGATGTACCATCAAAGTAAAGGTCCCAGAAGTCTATATAGGTTTCTAATATATCCTCATCTGGAAATGACCACATATCTATTGTTTGGGTGTCGTTGATAGGATTGTCTGCGAAAAACTTGGCGACAGCGCGTCCTTTTATGACTTTCAGAGGTACGTATTTGAGATCGAAATCTAAAAGCATTAAAGTCAATCTTGCTAGACGTCCGTTGATGACGGGTTTCTTGAGGAGGTATTTGATGGGGTCCATTTTGGAGTACACCTTGACCGAGTAGCTAAGCATGTAATGACGTAGCTTCTATGTTTCCCACACAAGAGCGAGACATGTATTTTGGAGAGGTGTGTATTTGTACTCATATTCTAAGAACTTCTTACTAAGGTAGTAGATGGCTCTTTTTTTTTTCCTACAGTTTGTGCGAGCATAGCCCCTATCGTCGTTTCTGTGACTGTGAGATATAAACCAAGAGGTTGATATCGTTGGGGTGAGATTAACATAGGTGGTTTTGCTAATTTCTCCTTGATTCTGTCGAATGCCTTTTGGAAATCATCATCCCACATGGTATGATCGGTTTTCTTTAGCTTTTTGAAAATAGGTTCACAGATCATAGTGAGTTTCGATATGAACCGACTCCATATTGTACTTTGCCCAGGAAACCTTTAACTTCCTTCTTTGTTTGGGGTTGTGGCATTTCGAATAGGGCCTTGATCTTTGATGGATCAATTTCTATTCCCCTCTGACTGACGAGATGTCCTAGGAGTTTGCCTGAAATTACTCTGAATGCACATTTCTGAGGGTTAAGTCCCATGTTGTATTTGCGCAATCAAAGAAAGAACTTGCGAAGATTATCGATATGCCCTTTCCTGTCTTTGGATTTGATAATCATATCATCTAAGTATACCTCAACTTCTTTATGCATCATGTCATGTAATAACGTAACTGCGGTACGTTGGTATGTAGCTCCAGCATTAATTAGTCTAAATGGCATAACCGTGAAGCAGTATGTGCCCCATGGAGTGACGAAAGATGTTTTATGCATGTCTTCTTCGACCATGTTGATCTGGTTATACCCGGCATACCCTTCCATGAAGGATAATAATGTGTGATTTGCTGTGCTATCTACCAATATATCGATATGCAGTAGTGGGAAGTCATCTTTGGGACTTGCTTTGTTTAGGTCTCTGAAATCAACACAAACCCGGATTCGTCCATCCTTTTTGGGTACGGGAACTACGTTAGCCACCTAGTCAGAATACTCTGAGACTTTAATGAATCCGACCGTGAATTGCTTGTCGACCTCTTCTTTGAGCTTAAAATCCCATTCAGTCCTCATTCGACGGAGCTTCAGCTTTACGGGTTTGAAACTTGGCTTGATTGGAATTCGGTGCTCTGCGATATCCCTCTCGATCCTTGGCATGTCTTTGTAAGACCAGGCGAAAACGTCTTTGAACTCGTGTAAAAGGTCTACGAAGCTAGCCCTCTCAGTCGGATTCAGGGTTGTCCCTATTCTAAGTTCTCGCGGTTCTAGTTCGGTCCCTACGTTGATGGGTTCAGTGTTTTCTATGACTGGTGCCCCTTTTCCATCTTGTAGTATTTCTTTGATTATATGGGGAGGTAAATCAATCGAGTCTGGGTCTTGATTATCCTCATTGTCATCATAAACAGAATTGCATTCAGAAAAACACAAGGAGTAAGCAGAATCAGATTTATTCATATTAAATTTTGAAAACATCTGAAACAAAGAGGCCATCTGTGTTAGGTTCATATACCTACACTTAAGACATTTCTTAAGTAAAACTAATTAATCCTTTAATTAGTTACAAGATCTAGTTACATGCTAACTATTTATATTTAAATAGAGAAAGAAAAATGTTCCTCACATTGAGTTTTAATGGAATATTAGGCACAAGTACAAGACACCTTCTTGCACTTGTTCTTGAGCTAGATGATGTAGGATGAATTTTCAAAAGCTCCAAGTATAGGAACTCTCCTTTTGTTGCACCTAGACTTACCCTTAAATTACTCAACTATTGATTTACTAGTACAATAGTTAAGTCCCCTTAATACAAGTATACAACACTCCAAAATTACTACTCTAGTAATATGGTGTTTATACTTTAACACAAGTTCTATGAAACTTCTAAAGTTTCTAAGTATATTGTTGTGATTTCTAGTGAGATAATGTAAGTATTTTCTTATGAGATGTTATATCACAAACCAAGAGGAAAACATCCTCTTAAGGCCTTCACCAAAGCCGGCACCCCCTTGGGAAGGGAGGGCATGCCTTTTCTTTATGCCTTATCAAGATCATAGGGTGGCTATAGGCATTAGGCTTTAGTAATCATTATGTCTAATCATCATTAGTATCATATTTAAAGCCTGAACCTACCCAAACACCCCACAAAGCCGGTTTCTTCACTTAAGAATGAGTCCATTTTATAAAATGTAATTTTGTCATTTGTCACACATGTGACATGTGACATGTTATCTCATAATATAAATATGTATTTAACTAATTTAAATACAATTTCATGTCAAATAAATTAAACTTAACATTTTAAGTAATAATTTAATAATCACATAGGTATAAAATGTATCATCTCATATTTGGTTACTATGATCTACAACTAATTGTAATCATAATCAACCAATCATGCTTATCTCAAATATTTCATAAACATTAAGCATTCTAATATAACAATTATATTTATTGAATCTTATTTAATCATATTACAATAGGATATATTTCTCACTTGTAAACTTGTTCTGTTTAAGGGATTAATTAATCTGTATCATTATACAATTAATTAACTTTCGTGATTAGGGAATCGTCCTTTCGGTGTGACCTCAAGGGATCAACTGATCACCACCGTCATACGACAGTAATGTCAAACTCTAGTAAGCCAATCATTACCGATTAATGTGGATCAGTTGACTATAATGTTAATCATCCCTTTGTATTCTTGTTAATGAGGTTTAATAAAGTGATCGCACTATTGTTGAGGACACTCATTCCAACAATATGTTCAGTAGTCAGAGGCGGTAAAGGAATAGATGTTGGGACATTTCCCAAACTGCTGTTACTGTTAGATGCTAAGCTAGGAGAAATAAAGGGATGGGGGATGACATCAGGAGGAGACTCTCTAAGAACTTTGCTAGACTCTGACTCTGACTCAGACTCGGATTCTGACTCCGACTCTGACTTGAATTCGTTGTCGTCCGGTTCTCCTTTGAACATCTCACCTTCTCTATTAGTGACTTTGAAGAGTTTCCCTTGGTTGTTGGTTCATTTGATCGACTTTCTCTATCCTTTTGGTTGGCTTGAGCCAGCGTCGTTGATCAACGTTGTAGGGTTGAAATGATCGTCTTGAAGTATCATGGTATTGATCTCATCCTGCGCAGCTGTGACGAATCGATCTTCTCCAAACAGAAGGCTAACTGGTTGTTCGTCTAAACAAGGTGTCTAACGATTTTTTATGGTAGGAACCGTTTCTAAGGGAATAAAGTAGCAATCGTGGAAGACCTCGATTCCCGCTAATTGTATTCCTTTGTAGTGCCAAGGCTCGGGAAACCCGTGAAAGTTTTCTTGGCTTCCTTCCCTAACGAAATATTCGTTTAGAGTAGGGAGATAAGGTTGCATCTGGATTCCCTTACTCTTACGATTTTGCATTTGAGTAAGCATTTCTAAGGTTTCCTCCTTCGTGGGTTTGTACCCTAATCCCAATGGTATCTTTCCAGAGTTTCCTTCTTTGTATGGTGCGACGGTACTTTTCCTGGTTGGGTTTAATGGCATCCCAGGGAAGTACCCCTGGAATTGAAGTATGTGGTTGACCACTAGGTTGGAGTATGGGTCGAAATATAGAGGTGCCGACTCACTCTCTACAAGATTCACATTCTAAAATCCTCCAAACTCATATATTAGATCCGTAGCTACTTGATTGCTGGACATTTTCTCTATCACAACCTTGATAGGTGACGAAGTGATTGTCACTACCTTGCCATATAAAAAGGTTTTGATCTTCTCGTGTAGGGTGGATATTACTGCTTTAGAAGCATGAATCGATGGCCTTCCCAGAAGTATGTTGAAGGATGTTTCAATGTCTACAATCTAGAAGATAACCTATCGCTCGACTGGCCCTGTGGCTATGGTGAGGTTGACTAGTCCCCCTACTTTCCGTCGTGTCCCGTCGTATACTCAAACCCCTTGGTTAGTACTAGTCCAATCCGTTTCTTTCATGCCCAATTTACGGGTCGTTTTCAATGGTATGACATTGACCGCGGAGCCATCATCTACCAAATTCATGGGTATATTCTTCTTTAGGCACGTCATTGTGATGTACAAAGCGAGGTTGTGACTAACCTCGAAAGGAGGTAAGTCTTCATTTGAGAAAGTAACTGGGTTGCTGAGCTTGGATGAATCTTGGAAGACCAAGTTGACTACATCGTGGGGTGTAGAGTCGTGTGCTACATTTAGCTTTTCCAATGCTTGGAGTAAAGCTTGGCGATGTGGAAATGAACTTGCAAATAATTGCCAGACTGAAAGATCAGCCTTTGTCTTTTGTAGTTGCTTTAGTAGATGGTCAGTAGATGTACCCTCACCATCATTTGGGGTGATGACAGTGGTATTAGTAATTGGACCATTAGTAGTAGGACCGTTCTGAGTGACATTTTGATAAGGGCGTCCTGATCGAGTGAGATAGCTTACATCTTGATCTTCCATATTTTGAGGATGATTTGTGTGGTATTCATCCTCATCCTCATCGCTCCATATTCCGTTGATGGTATTGAGGTCTTTTAAACTAATGATTTCAGCTTCTAAAGTGATAACCAGTTCAACCAAGTTGTCACATGTTGTGATCATTTCTTGCATTGTAGATTGTTGGGATATGACTAGAGCTCGTGGTGCGCTTTCTTGGGGTGTGGTACCTGAAATGCGTAGGGATGTCACGATAGTCTCAAGCTCTGAGACCTGTCTACTCACATTTCTAGCCCATGCGATGAAGTCATTGATGGTAGGAGAAATGGTGGAATACCTTTCCTCATTTTCGAGCATGTTAATTTCATCTTCAAATGGGGAGATAAGGTGCGAGTAATCCAAGTGGATTTTTCATCCGTGATCATTAGAATTCCAAGAGGATTCTTAGTGTTGTGAGGTTTACCTCATGGGGGTAGACGACTGTCCTCAATCATATCTTGAAGGATATGTTTCAATTTGAAACATTTCTCTGTGTCGTGCCTTTTGCCCCTATGATACTCACAGTAAGCATTCTCATCCTAGAACTTACTCTTCTTTTCTAGATCAGATGTAGGTCATATAGGCTGGAGCTTGCCTTGTTGAGTCAATCTTTTTAAGGCACTGGAGTATGTGTCGCCGATGTTGGTGAACTTCCTTTGAGGGTTGTTCTTTTTTGGGGCTTCAACAAGGTTGACCTCATCAGTTTTGTTAGTGGAGCCCTATGAACAACTCGTTGAGCCTTGATGCCCGCGACCTACCATTTTAGACAAGAGTCCCTTTTAGATGTCGTCTTCGATTCTGGTCCCTAGCACAGTTAAGCCTTTAAAAGACATTATATTCTGGTACCTTAGATGGTTTGCATAGATGGGTCTTAGATTGTCCACAAACCTTTCCACAAGAGTGGCCTCATCTGGACGTTCGACCAACTGGGTACTAGTCTTCCTCCACCTACTTAGGAAGTCAGTGAAACCTTCCTTCTCATTTTGAGTTAGGACCTCTAGAGTACGCATGTTAACTTGAATTTCAGCATTGTCTGCATATTGTTTAGTGAATTCAATTGCAGCGTCATCCCAAGTTGCAATCTTCTTGTGATCTAGAGAATAGAACCATTGCTTGGGAATGGTGTCGAGAGATGAAGGAAAGATCCTTAGGAACATCTCTGGTTCGATGCCTTTGATAGACATATAGTCCTTAAAATCACGGATGTGGTTCAAAGGGTTCTCATGCCCTTTGAATTTAGGGATGTCAGTCATGTTGAAATTTATTGGCAGCTGGGCATTTACCGCTTCATATTTGCGACAGTTCTCCCTATAGATGTCATCTCCCTAAAGATAAATTAGTTGTTCCTCCAAGTATATATTGGAGTCGCTTTTCCGCTCCAGTAAGAACTTGTAGGGTATCGACTTCTGGTTGTCCCACGATGAGAGGAATGTTATCGTGCATACTAGGGTAAGGAATGTCTGTGGCAGGCAGCCTAGTTTCTACAGCAATGATTCCACCCTCAATGGCATTGAGGCGAGCATAGGCTTGGTCTTGACTCGTTTGGAGACGAAGGAGCGCAGCTAGGATTCGAACATTACCATTTGGCTCGGGTTGATGAACACTTGCTTGACTGGTTCCAGGCATCTTGGAAACTGGGCATGAGACCGACGACGACTCATAACGCGATCAACCAATTTAGCACACTTACTCAAAAAGACTAGATTTGTGAAGTGGGGAGTGTGCCACTGTGTCTAAGTGAGTTTTGAAAATGACTGGTTTGGAAATGTTTGTCCTAGACAGACGTAGTGTGATTGTAGGAGGGTTGACTCGAAGTAGAAAAAACGATTTTGACTAGACACTCGGACAGAGTTTTGACTCATTTTGCGCTACTTTAGGCCACTTTTGAAGATGCTTTACAGTTTTAAAAGGATTTTGGTTTTGAAAATTTTGTCATGGTTTATTTACAAACATGGTGATCATGTAAGGGTTATACACATTTAAACAGGAAGAATAACGGCATGCTGAGTGCATTTAAAATGATTTTGGCTTAAAGGGTGGGTTGTCATACCAAGAAATCAAACCTAAGGTCTATGGAGAGGTCCGCGACAAACATGAGTAAAGCCGATTCCTAGTCCATTTGCCCGAGTAGTGAAAGCCCTTGGTGCTAACATGAGTACACACCGTGGTATGGTTGACGTCAATCGCTATCCATCCTTAGGCCCAGATAAGAATTTTTAGACAGGACGATTGGTCGAAAAGTTGGGTTAGGCCTAGGAAGGCCTACTAAAACGACCTAGGATAGTCGTGTAATGAGAACCGACAACTGTCTCATACATACTATTCCCTAACCTCGTTCAAGTTTCACCCTGGGTAACACGTAAGTGTATAATCCCCAGCAAAGTCGCCAAACTGTGATACACGGGTTTCGTGATCCTTTCCAAACTGTGCTGCACGGGATATCACGGCAGAAGAAACGAGGGACAAGCGTGAAAACAGGCATTTGTGGAGTCGCCACCAACTTTTGTGGGAAGTTAGAACCGTTTGAATACTTTATGCCATGTCAAGACACAAAGGAATGAAATGAACACTAGGAACTCGTTGCCCTTAGCATTCTATGTCTAGAATGACTCTCATGGATGCCAATGAACACGAATGTTCACAGAGATCTTGAGTAAGAGGTGAGGGTACGTATTAGGAAGTTCTTTTGATCGAACACATAATCCCGCCCGCCTCGATAACTGCCTCTACTAATGATTAGGAAAACTCTTCTGTTATCGTTGTGTTGTCGGTTATATGCATGCTATGCAACATCCATAACTTAATCCTAGCATGTGAACTTAGACTATGTCGGTTGAACATGTAATTTAGCAATTAATTATGTCGAATTAAGATTTATGATTGATTGGCACGTGAAAGGTAATTAAATTATACATAGAATCATACAATACAATGATTAAAAAGAATATTACAATTGATTACAACGATCACGGGATCCATGTCGGAAATATGTTTGAAAGATTAATTGAAACAAAGAAAAGAATTAATGTAACTAAAAACGAATCAGATTAGCAGTGATAATACGAATAATAGTCGATTTATTATCTAATTTAACTACAACAAAGCGAACCAGGAAGATCAGAGACAGAAACCAGCCCGTAACAGGCGCAACAGGTCATGCGTCCTCTAGAAGAGGCGCATTAGACCTTGCGTCTGTTTCTAAGTTGGGTTCTAGCTAAGAAGTCAGAATCGCAAACAATTAGTGTTCGTTGGTGATTTACGGTTTATTAATGATCTACAAGTCAAATTTTAAATGATTTAAGTCATATTAGTTACACTAATTATATCAAAGACTAATCTAGAGATTTGATATGAACAAATCTAACCTTTAAAGACGCAAATCGATAGATGACAAAAACCTACTAATATAGATTATTAGGGATTAAAGTCAAGAACTAAATAATAATAATAGGTAAAACTAAAGAAAATGATTGAAAACAATTTTGACATAAATCCGACATGAATCTTACATTAATTAAATAAAGTACAATAAAAAATATGGGATTAAACATCCTCAGACTTACATGTTGACAAAACGAGATATGAACTAAAGTTATCTATTTAGCGACAGCTCGACTCGAATGTAAAGAAAGTGCCCTCGTAAGAGGATCGATTGATTAATTTAGATTGATTATTGTTGATTTGGTCAAATTGGTAGTCAATGCAATAACGTGACAGGTACCTGGAAGGATATGAGCTTACGTGGTCGATTGATCAAACACGTAGTTGTCAATAATGCTTAGAGCAAGGTCTACAATGCAAAGAGAGAGAAAGAAGGGGCGGAACACTCACGTGCCATGAAAGTGTGCACGAACCTCTCCTTATATAGGAAAAAATTCGAAGAGTTTTAGAATAACACGAACACGGAAAGAAATCTAGAAAATATTCCGGAAACAGGAAATAAGAGGTAGGAAAGAGGCGCAGCAGGCACTGCGACTCTTGGAAGAGGCACCGCTCCTGCTGCGTCATTTCTCGAGCAGTTTCCTAAAGAAAGATTTCCGCGTTTCTATATGGGAATTGCGGTAGATTTTGAATACGCTTCTAAATAAAATATGAATATACTTTACCATGAAAAGATAATTTTTGAAACATTATAATATCCGGAATATTCTCGAGCATTCAGACACAGTTTTAAAAGACGGTTTATAGAAAATGAAGCGGTTTTGACCCGGACTCCAAATTGACTGTCAAAACGACCGTATCGGTACGTACATGACGAACAAGGGGGTAGACAAAACTTTTTGAGCTATCGTTTGACGATAAACTTACGAATTGTCATAAATCGTTTCTTATACCAAACATGCGGCCCAATCACCACTGGGTGGTTGGCGGAAGGTATAGATTCGAGGTATCTACACGATCTTGGCACTTCAAATTTTCCAGCAACAATACCGAGGTTCCCAGCCGGTTGGCTGGCTAGGGGTTTCCCTTTTCCAATTTTCGTCAAAATCATCATTTTCACTTCAGGAGGTTCCCAGCTGGTTGTAGGGCCGGCTCTGACTCCCTTGGTCCGAAAATCACCAAAACACCAACTCTAAGTTAAATCAATTCACACCCATTTGCATTTACCAACATAATTCATCACCAAACATCATTTAAAACATCCTATTAGCATTAAACCAACATATATGACATCAAATTATCATAGGACACTCATTTAACATATTAAACCCAATTTTAAGCAATAACAAGAGAGGTTTAATATTAACTATACCAATTTCCACAAGTTGAGACATATGAGATGAATTCCAACAAGCAAACATGTTGTAGTCATAAATTCAAAACAAAATTTATAAAAGAATCCATTTTTAACATAAGGACTACTCTAAACACATAGATAACACATAAGATGTGACACCGAGTAACCTATCTACGTTATCTTTGCTAGCTCTTCACTCTTCAAGTTCCTAATCAATCATAAAATATTTCTTGTCCGGGTCTTGAAGATCTCCTCCAACAACAGAATCCAACCTTGAGATAAACCCAAGCCTCAAGAACAAAATGGAAATTCGAAGTTGTACAAGTATGAGTTTTTCTTTTCTTAAAATAAAGAGAAAGAGAAAAGGAAAAGAAATAAACAAGAATTACGGAAAAAGAGTAAGAGATGAGGAAGTTATGGTGGTTTTGAGTTGTGAGAGGTTTATAAGTGGAAATGGAGTTTTAGGGTTTTTGTGAGGAAGATGAAGTTGAGTGTGTGCTGAAAAATGAAAGTAGAAAAGAGTTAGGGAGCTTATTTTTTATGGGTAAAGGAGAATAGAAGGCCCAACCTTCACTTGGGACATTTACTTACATAAATTTCCGAGTAGAACCCAAATATGGGCTCGGAAATGATGGAATAGACACGGATTTAACCCAACAATTAAAATTCTAATCTAAGACTCAAATTAAGACTAGCTAATAATAAAAACATATTATTACATTCTAATTACTAAAATTGTGGGTGTTACACATACTCCTTCCTAGTCGCTCATTTCTTCTCTCTTTCCTTATTAGGTAAGTCGGGTTTTCATCCCCCTTTCCCTTTTTGGCTGTGGGGTTGTGTGTTTTGTGTGGTCCAAATTCATATGTATGTGGGGTAGTGTGTTTTGTGTGGTTCACATTCATTTCCTTAATTTTTGTGTAAAAGGGAAAGGAGAAGAAATGAGTGACTGAGAGGGAGTATTATTTCTAGTCCATCATACTTACCCTCGTTTCAAAGACCAATAACCATCCACCTCCAACCACTACAATGACCCACGTTCTCCCCATAACCATTTTCGTTGAAGTCCGCCGCCCCATTCAACACCCAAACAACAACAAAAATAACACCTCTTTCTGCTTCTTTTTCTTCTTTCCCCCTACTTTATATTCTTCTTTTTTTGCTTGTTCTCCCCTCTTTTCGCCTGCTTATTTGTTGTATTCATTGATTCCTATTTTTAATTTGGTTAATATGATGATTATTTTTTTAATGCATAATTGAAAGGTTTAGTTTGTTACTAATTTGTAATAATTTATTGAATTAATGAAGATAGTAGTGATGATATAAGGTTTAGGTTGTTAAAGATTGATGAAATAAAGTGATTTTTGTAACACCCGCAAATGTACCCTATTTTTCTAGTAAAAATATTTTACGGATACTTTTTAGTGAAATTTAGTTTTAATCGTAAATTTAATTTTCCGAGTCGAATTTAGAATTTCCGAGTTCGTATTTGGAATTTCCGCGAGATTCCATGTGAATCCCGTCTTAAGGCGACTTTGACTTTTGTTGACTTTTTCCTCATACTCCCTCATACTTCCCTTAACCTATTTTTCTTTCACACAAACACAACACATTTCTTCATCACTAAGAAACCACCAAAACCTTGCCTCCATTTTTGATCCATCTTAAAATCGTCACTACTCCTTCGTTACTCGCTCAAATTCTCGTAAGTTCGTCTTATTCTTCCCCTCTCATCTTCCTCTATCCGTATTGGTAATAAAATTACCGTCTTTCTCGCTTTTTAAATAATCTGTCTTTCTCAAGGTGAATGATATTCATCTTTTATTATCTAATTGTATGTAGGTGGAAACTAGGAAGGTTTAGAAATCGATTAAAGTCGCGAAAAGGTAACGGTGAAGGGTTACTCGATATCATTTACGTGTTTTTACGTGATTTCTAGGATAGAAACCGTATTTAGATTATGGTTAGTAAACTTATGACTTGTATTATTGTTGATGGATGTTATTTATTGAGTATTCATATGAGAAGTGATGAATTAGAATGATAGTCGATAATTATTAAAAGTTGAACCTTGGTGAATTTGATGATTTTCTAGCATATAGACCCCAGCCGGTCGACCGGCAGCCAGTCAGACCACCGGCTGGGGCAGTGGCTGTATTTTGTTACATTTTTACGTGATTTTGAAGTATGACTTGGATCTCAGCCGGTCGACCGGCAGCCGGTCAGACCACCGGCTGAGACACCCCTCTTTTCTTCCTTGTTTTAAAATGACCCTTTGGTCCCAGCCGGTTGACCGGCAGCCGGTCCACCTGACCGGCTGGGACATGCTGTTTTTCAATGTGGTTTTTGTATGATGCATTGGCCTTAGCCGGTTGACCGGCAACCAGTTCATCTGACCGGCTGGCTCCTGCTGTTGTTCTTTGTAAATTTTTTTTACGGTTTTCATTTATAATAATTCCGATCGTTCGTTTATCGTATAATTTTACGTAGTGACTTATATTATTAATGTTTTCAATATATGACATTTCATTCGCTTGTATCACATGTTTTGTGACGGTTTTTGGTATGTTCCACTTTGTGTCGTTTTTTACAAATGATACGGTTTGAGCACTATTTTGTCTTGTGCTTTGTACTCTCATTCCCTTGGCTACCTCCACGTTCGTAAGGC
>JAIUZE010072277.1:0-12628 GCA_022085475.1 Heliosperma pusillum | reverse complement strand
AAGAAGAAGTTCTTGTTGTGCCCATATAATTTCCATATCAATGTGAGGAAATTTCTTCTTTTATATAAATGTCTTTATATTTGCATGCATGTTACATAGATCATCATAAACTAAATTAAAAAGTAATTTAGTAATTAATTAGAGGAGTCTAATTAAGGTCTATGGACTTTCATTATGAAGCTATCCGAGTAAGAAAGAAGATACGAGCATGCGATTTCTTAAAGATCAATCTTGACAACAACATTCAAGAATGGAAATGAAAAGAGACAATGGCACAGGTAATGGTTTAAGGTTTAATCCACAAAATTTCTCCTTTCAAACTTAAGGCGATAGTAAAACAACTTAATTATTCCTTTACAAAGGCCTCTTACAAGGGACCATCATACCACGTACAATCATCAAAGTAAGGTACACCTAGATTTGATAAA
This sequence comes from Heliosperma pusillum, assembly GCA_022085475.1. Taxonomy (NCBI): domain Eukaryota; kingdom Viridiplantae; phylum Streptophyta; class Magnoliopsida; order Caryophyllales; family Caryophyllaceae; genus Heliosperma; species Heliosperma pusillum. The sequence continues at coordinate 12,200 of JAIUZE010072277.1, read as the reverse complement.
TCGACTACAATCCAATTCATCCATCCTTTCATATCTCACGGAATCCCAAATGCGAAATTGCAACTCAAGTATAATAACATTCCTTTAGCTCAAATATTCAACACAACCTCAAAGGTTTCTTTATTTGAAGGACTAACAAATACTCTCTTATACTCGGTCATTTTTGAGTCTATAGGCCACGAGTTCATTATTATCAAAGTACAACCTCAAGTCAAACATCATCATTAACATCCCAAGGTATTTCCATCATAGCTCACATCATCAAAACTCGCTCATATCTATAATCCTTAAGTAATATGGTTCAACTTACCGAAACCTTACTACTTCAAACGAGTCTCCGATACCATAAGATAAGATCATATCTTTAAATCCAAGAACTATAGCCAAAAGCTTTTTCACCAAGCCTATACTCTAACACATCAACTAGAATCCACAAGAAGTCACTTAGTCTCAAAAGCATTTTACAACTCAAGGCATCATTCAAAGCTTCCTATTTACCCAATTAGACCTATCATAAGCATGATCTTCAAAACAATACTTAACCTCTAATCCAAAAGACTAAATTACTAATGAGTTGAGAAGTCATAACCAACTCATTCAACCTTACACCCTCGAATATCATGAACTATTTACACACAAGTCATGACAAGCATCAAGCATTAAAATCATCAAACTTATCTTACTACCTTTCCTTAGAGTTACAACGAATCATCAATATAGGGTGAATTTAGATCTACACCATTTACCTCAAATCCCAAATTCATTCTAACCAACACTAACATTCCACTAAGTCTAAAATTTTTCCGACCAAGTACAATATGCCACTAACAAAAGGGTATGGTGCCACAAAAATGTTACAAGAGGAAGGTAAGGATACCAATGGTAAGATGGAGGAACTATCAAGAGTAATTTCCAAGAGGCAAACAAGTTGGAAGAGAAAGAAGCACCTAGATAGAAGGAAGAGAGCATAATACAATAAGGACGAGAGAAATCATTGATGAGGAAGAAATATACTTCAATTAGGCTTGTCAATCATCAAATCTTCGGTAGAGGATACTTCTTCTAGGTAACACAATGATCCAACTCAAAACGGTAGATACAAACAAACATAACATCACTCAACACAATCAACAAACAAGTTAGAACCTAACAAACATCAAGTACACCAACGACTACCAAGTAAAGTCCTTAGTTTCTACCCATCTCTCATTTATTATTTCAAGGTCAAATAATTTAAGTTTAGGGTTCACGTGTGTGAGTCGGGAGCGATAAAGCTCTGATACCAACTGTGACAACCCTCGCGAATGCGGAAATATAAAACATACAAGCATGTGAATTATATAGCGGAAATATGAAACTTTTAAAAACTTTTATACATGCAAGATAGAAAATACGAGGAGTGTCAAAAATTACAAACCAAATACAAAATACTATAAGAGACGAAGTCTCTCAAACTGTTATCAATATCAAAGTGATTAGCAAACTAGCTAATAAACGCCTAGAGGTGTTTCATCCAGGGACAACGCCCGCTAGCTCACACCTGAACCCAAAATACCACAAGCAAAAAGCCATCCAAATCAAGCAACCTGTTCATCCATGAAAAACATGAACGCCACAGTCAGTGGGGAGTAACTCCGAGTTCTCCACCTATCACATTAACGTACAATGAAGGCAATACCAAAAGTAGAGGCATGCATTGTAACAACCCGAAAAGTACCCTATTTTTCCTAGTGAAAATATTTACGGATAATTTTCCCAGCATATTTAAGTTTGTTAAATTGGAATTATTGTTTCCAGTCGAATTGGAATTTCCGAGTTCGTATTTGTGAATTTGTTCTGCGAGAGTCCAAGAGAATCCCGTTTTTAAGTCGACTTTGACTTTCGTTGACTTTTCCGACTCACCTCGTAATTTTAAAGACCGAAATTATATTTTGAAAAATAATAAATTTAATTTATTTTTATTAAGATTTATTTGAATTTATGATAATTTAATATAATTATTTTGAATTTATTCGGAATTTAAGAGAAGGTTTTACGGTTTAATCCCGAACGTCATTTAACTATTCCGAGACAACTTAAATCCCGAAACAAACCCGAAACTCGACTCTAGCATGAGTCACACGCCCCATGTCATCTTTTTCCACTCACTTTAGATATTTTCATTCTTTCGATTAAACTAATACGAATATCTAAGATATTTGTTACTTTATCGATCCGTCAACTTAAACTCCGCAAATCGCTTCAAAAACAGATCCGACTCCTACCTATTCCACACGGCTCTTCCACCCTCTCATAGGACTTGATATTTTCTTTCTTTTCATTACAATAACATAATATCTAGATATTTGGTTTAATTAACTTAATATATAATTATATCTAATCAAATTACCGTAGTATAATGAATAAACCCGAGTCAATCCCGTAACAACAATTTCAAAACCCGACTCATAAATTCCTCTATATCTACACGGCCCACCCATCCATTACTCACCACTTATCTTTTCATTTTACACTAAATCAACTTAATACCTTTTTAATACTTTCTTTAATATAATCAAAATCGTTCTTGGTGTTCTTCATCGTTCTTCATCGTTCTTGAGCAAAATCATCACAAAACATTCGTTACTTGTTCAAATCCGTCCTAACTTATATTTCTAGAGTCTCCTCTTCGCTCTTCATCTCCACGTACGTTTTATTTCCAATTCCGACAAAATCGTTTTCAACGCTTTAATTATGGAAAATCAAGTTTTAATTCTAATAATATTTTCTTGTCATTTCTTATAGTGGAAGATTTTGAAGACGAGTTTGGTGACTCGTATATTTTAGGAGAAGACTAGTAGACGGGTTTATACTTCTTATTTTTTTTTGGTGCTACTTGATTTTGTGCTAGCTAAGGTAACGATTCCGAGTTACTCGACGAATTAATGTTACATACCTTTGTACCTTTCGTTTTAGTTTATATTATTGTTACTTATGATTTTTAAGTAGTAGCATGATAAGTAATTATTTTTATTATGTTGTTTGAATATTTAGCATGATTAGTGTTCTTGACATATTTGAATGATTTGTTCAAAATCATGATTTTTGTATGATGATGGTTGAATTGGATGTTTAAAAATGGATGTTGTTAATAAAAATCATGTTAGAAATAATTGGAAATGGTTGTTGTTGGCCGTGGAAGTGGCCGTGTAAGGTGGACTGAAAACCAGCCCAAACCAGGCCGGTTCAGGCCGGTTCAGGCCGGTCCAGGTCCGGTCTGGATTGGTCCGGGTATGGTCCTTTGGGTTTGTGTCGATACTTGATTGTTTTGTTGATGTTTTGACGGGTTTTAAATATGTTAAGCATGCGGGAAATATTAAGAAACGGTTTTTTGAAAAGATGACCAAAACCGGTCCAAAATGAACCGTGGGTCCCCTTGGACTTGTGACGGTTTTTGAGTATTGTTATTTTATCGTGTTTTGTAATATTTAGCAAGTGGGAGATTTTAATAAGTAAATTATTTAATTAAAAGGTTTTCATAATATTATTATTTCTCACATGTTAGAAATTATAATACGAGATTGTAGTTTAATTTGATATACTTTAAGTCAAGCGGGTTTTCGTATGAATTAATAATTCACATGTTAGAAATAGAATGAAATAGCATGAAATGAATGTGATATTCTTATGTTCAAGCCTCGATGGCTAAGACTCTATTTCTAGCCGGTTTGACCAAACGGGTTTGGTCAAACTACGATCTAGTCAGCCCCGTTTTGACTGATGACCCGTCGCGGGACTCTGGTCGGGGATTTGTCTTCAGGTAAGGTTTTATTTAATGAATGAATGAATGAGCCTTAGTAGATATGAGGCGATATGATATTTGAATATGATTAATATGCAATTAGTCACATGATAGGAAGTTTTCCCGTGACGGTTTGATTGTATGATATATGTCGTGTTGACTAAGTACCCATAGAGAATTATGAGTATATGGCGTCTTGACCATTCAAATTCTAAATGAGTATCTTGGACCATGACATTGATAGGCCGTACTATCTTTAACGAGTATATGTTCACCGTTGATAGCTTTTGTGTCCCGGCTTGGTGGATCTCCAAGTCGGGGCATGGCTGCCATTGCTTCCACTTTGGGGAATGGAGCCAGCTTAAGTACTAGTCAACCCTTTGGTGGATCTCCTTAGGGGTACTCATGTGATGAGTCTTGCGTGCGATGTTTTTCCGCATTTCTCTGGGTTTGCGCAGTCTAGGATTAGGGTTGAGTTGTATCTTGGCCATGTTTTAAAGGTACCTCTGAGCTAAGATATGTGCTTTGGGATCTGGGCCATGTTTTAAAGGTAACCGCTGAGCCTAGATGTGTGCTTTGTATTTTGGCCATGTTATTAGGGTAACCGCTGAGCCTAAATATATAAGTATATCCTACCTCGTGGTATAGACTCGAGTTACAGTCGACTATGGGCCGTCCTAAGAACTTATGCCTGTTTGTAGAAGTATTGATCTTTCATGTTTGATGATTCTATGAATCTTAGAAGGTGAGATGCAAGCCGGCTAAGGTTGATAGAGTTTGGATTACCGGTTGTTAACTTATTCACATGATATTATGTTTGATTAGGGTTTGAGTGTATCATGGCCATGTTTTAAAGGTAACCTCTGAGCTAGCATACCAGCTTCCCTACCTCGTGTTATAGGTTGTTATCAGATTCACATGATAGCTTTCATATGATAGGTTATATGTTAGTTAATTGTTTCATAACATGAAAAGCATATCGTATATGTTAAGGTTTTGTATTTGCCATATACATTTCTGTTATGTTGTTCATGTTTTATTAAACTCGACATTTCGTGGCTGGGAGAACTCGGAGTTACTCCCCACTGACTGTGGCTTCCGTGTTTATATTTAATGCGGTTGGCAGGTTTGTGATGCCTACTTGGGTACATTGACGAGCTAGCGAGTGAAGTATTACCTTGGACCTATATTCGGTTCTTAGGATTGTAATTATTTTATACACTCTTTTATTTCTGTATTTATACGGGAGATATGTCTCCCGTTTCAGATACTTTTTATGTATAATATTATTTCCTTTTTGTTATTGAACTTTTTCTTTAAGACACCTTCGTTATGATGAATATATTTAATGATAGGTTCCGGTTTTAAAATTTACCGATTTTCACTAAAGTGAACCTATTAGAAACGTATTCTCATCTTTTATTTATTTAAATTACTTGTTTATCTTTCCGCAAATTTGAGGGTGTCACACTAAACTACAAGGAATCTTATTACGAATATTTACTAACAAAAACTTAACTTGAAATAAATATGAGTCTATTCTTTAGGTTTTCGAAAATAAATAAATTAAACAGACCAACCACGTCGTACAAAGCAGAGGCAGATTCAGAGATTTCTTGAAACCCTAACATTTATATCAATTACACTAATTCTAACAAGAAATGATTATGTTCGACTATAATCCTGATTATGTGATAAAACAAGACTTAAAACATGACCATATGCATTAAAGATGAAGGATTTAGAGAGGAAAAGGTAGGAGATGAACTTACATAAGAATATATATATAAAGTTGTCTACCTCTTGAATTTTTCATTTGGGTTTTAGAAGATGAGAAAACAAGGTTTATATACTAGTGTGGTGACAAGTGTAGATACCTCGAATCTAAACCTTCCGCCAACCTTTGGTACGCGAAACGATTTATGACAATTCGTAAGTTTATAGTCAAGTGATAGCTCAAACACTTGTGTCTACCTGTTGTTTGTTATCAACGTGCCGATACGGCCGTTTTGACAGTCATTAGAGTTTATTTGGACTCCGGGTCAAAAACCGCTTTATTTTCTATAAACCATCTGTGAAAACCGTGCCTGAACGCTCGAGAATATTATGGATATTTTAATGATTCAAAACTTATCTTTTTTGTTAAAATATATCCGTATTTTATTTAGAAAGCATTCAAAATCTACCGCAATTCCATAATAGAAACGCATAAATCTTTCTTTCAAAGTAGGAAACTGCTCGGGAAATGACGCAGCAGGAGCTGCGCCTCTTCCAAGACTCGCAGTACCTGTTGCCTCTCTTCCCCAGCTCTGTTTTCTCGCTTCCGGAATATTTTATTGATTTCTTTCCATGTTCGAGTTATTCCAAAACTCTTCGAATTTCTCCCTATAAAAGGTGAGGTTCGTGCTCACTTTTAAGGCAGGCGAGTGTTCCGCCCCTTTTTTTCCCTCTCTTTGAATTCTAGACCTTGCTCTATGCATTTTGACAACTACGTGCTTGATCAATCGATCACGTAAGTTCAGATCCTTCTGGTTTCCTTCAAGTTATTACAATGACCTGCCAATTTGACCAACTCAACAATTATCAATCTTAATTAATGAATCGATCCTCTTACGAGGGCACTTTCTTTACATTCAAGTCAAGATGTCGCTAAAACGTAACTTTAGTTCATATCTCGTTTCGTCTAGATGTAAGTCTGAGGGTGTTTAAATTCAATCTTTTGTATTGTATTTTATTTATTTCATCTAGTGTAAGATTTATGTCGGATTTATGCTCAAACCTTTATTAGTTTTTATTATTTTTTATAAATCGTCTTTCATCAAAATTTGACATTTAGATAGTTTGTCTTGACTTGGATCCCTAATAATAAATATTAGTAGATTTTTGTCACCTATCAAATTGTGTCTTTAAAGGTTAGATTTGTTCATATCAAATCTCTAGATTCGTGTTTGATATAATAAGTGTAATTTAATCTATTAAATCACTTAAATTCGACTTATAAATCATTAATAAATAGTAAATACACAAACAAAATAATAACTTATTGCGATTCTGGCTTCACAACCATAACCCAACTCAAGTACAGACGCACAGAGTGCTGCGCCTTTTCCAGGGGACGCATCTCCTGCTGCGCCTGTTTTGGGTTGGATTCTGTCGCTGATCTTCCTTTATCGCTCCGACGTAACGGAATTGCCTAATTAATCAATTATTAACTCCTAATATCACCGTTAATCTGGCTTTAGATAACTTTATTGTTTTCTTTCTTTTCCTTAAGTCTTCCTTTTGGGTATATTTCCGACATAGATCCCCTATTCGTTATAATCAATTGTAATATTTATTTATATAGTTCTATTTAATCATTGTACTGTACGATTCTTTGGATGATTTAATTGTAACACCCGCAAATGTACCCTATTTTTATAGTAAAAATATTATACGGATATTTTTCAGCGAAATTTAGTTTTAGTCTAGAATTAAATTTCCCGTGTCTAATTTAGAATTTCCGAGTTCGTTTTTGAACTTTACGCGAGATTTTGAGTAAGTTACGTCTTAAGACGTTATGGGCTTTTTCCATGACTTTTTCCACTTACTCCCTCATATACTCCCTTAAACCCTAATCTCCCTCACATTCATCATCCTCCTTCCTCACCAAGTAACCACCAAAACCCTAACCTCCATATTTGATCAAGCTTAATATCGTCACTACACCTTCGTTTCTCGCTCAAATTCACTAAGTTCGTCTTATTCTTTCCCTCTCATCGTCCTCTATCTTTATTGGTAATAAAATTACCGTCTTTCTCACTTTTCAATTTATCCGTCTTTCTCAAAGGTGAATTATATTCATCTTTTATTATCTAATTGTAGGTGGTGACCTCCAAGACCTCGACAAGGACTACTATTTGATAGAAGAGGACCTCGACGACGATTGAAGACGCAAAAAGGTAACGGTGAAGGGGTACTCGATATCTTTGCGTGTTTTAACGTGTTTTCTATGTTAGTAATCGTATTTAGAATAGGATTAGTAATCATAGGAATTGTGTTGTTGATGATAGTTGTTGTTGGTTGATAATTGATAATGAGAATTGATGATTTGTGATGTTAGATGATGATTGTTGTATGTTGAACCTTAGTGAAATTGTGATTTTCGTGAATAATGGACCCCATCCATCTGGGGAGTGGCTGGATAATAATTGTTGTTACGTAAAAATTTACTAATGCCTTATGTCTCAGCCGGCCGACCGGCAGCCGGTCAACCGACCGGCTGAGACACCCCTGTGTTTTTCTTCATTTGCTCATATGACTTTGGTCCCAGCCGGGTAGCCGGCAGCCGGTCCCATTGGGCGGCTGGGACACGCTGCATTTTCATTTAAGTTTTCATATGATATATGATGCCAGCCGGGTAGCCGGCACCCGGTCCACCTGACCGGCTGGCACCCTGCTGGAGTTCTTTTCTTACTCTTTCTTAAATCTTAATTTATAATATTTTCGATGGTTCGTTTATCGTATAAATTTACGTAATGACTGTAATTATTAATGTTATGAATATATGATATTCCATTTGCTTGTATCGCATGTTTTGTGACGTTTTTTATATGTCCCACTTTGAGTCGGTTTTACACATGTTATTGGTTTGAGGACTATTTGTTATGTGCTTTGTACTCTCATTCCCTTGGCTACCTCCACGTTCGTAAGGCTGGAATGTCGGAACGAGGAGTGTATCCTTACTGCTTAATTGCTTGTGTTAGTGGGCATATGACGACGTTGTTAGGAGGCTAACGCTTTGCGTTGATCGACCCGGCCGTCAAATGTTGTATACTTGCGAGGTGGTGTCATTGCATGTAGCGTACCGCTTATTATGATGCTTGTGCTCTTTTCCGCCTTTTTCGTGAAGGGTGACCGAATTTGGGGTACTCGGCGTCTATGATTAACCGAGCCTTGGATGCAAAATATTTATCGCATGTCGAATCGGAAAATGTGATTCCGAGAGTCTGGCCAGATTTAGACTAGGACCGTATTATGATCGTCGTTCTACCAGGAGGAAATTAGTCTACATATACGAAATGAATTGAATCGTGTATGCGTTCAGGGAAATGATTATCCCGGTGATGCGATTTTAATCATACTTGCCATATACACGGTGCTAGTGCGTGTCATTTACCGTGAGAGATGTTGTCAACGTATTGTACGTTTGAATGGATGATTATATGATTGATTACTTCTGATCGTTGGATGACTTGGCATGGTTTGTTTGTCGAGTCTCAATCTTATCAAACTTATGCCGCTAACGGTGAGATGCAAGCCCTAGTGAAAGTGTATGGTTGCCTAAGAGTGTCATCCTCGAGTCTTTCTATCATATGATGGTTACGGATTTATACTTCATCTACCGATATCTTTACATATTGAATTGCCTATTTATTCTTCTCGTATTTCACATGTATATTTATATATGCATGCTTTTACTTTCGTATTACCGTTTAAGTATGTTTATTGTGATATGGCTGGGAGAACCCGGAGTTACTCCGCACTGACTGTGGCGTTCATGTTTTTCATGGATGAACATGTTGCTTGATTGGATGGCTTTTTGCTTGTGGTATTTTGGGTTCGGGTGTGAGCTAGCGGGCGTTAGCCTGGATGAATCACCTCTAGACGTTGTTTAGCTTGTTTGCTAATGACTTTGGTACTTGATAACATTTTGAGAGACTTTGTCTCTTTGTAGTATATTCTATTTTGGTTTGTAATTATTTGACATTCCTCGTATTTTATCTTAGCATGTAAAAAGTTTTAAAAACACCGGATTTTCCGCTATATAAATCACATGCTTGTATGTTTTATTTCCGCATTCGCGAGGGTTGTCACATTAATTGTCTTCTCACATGCAATCAATCTTAAATCCCAATTTGACACATTTGATTGCTAAATTACATGTTCAACCGACATAGTCTAAGTTCACATGTTAAGATTAAAACGTGGATGTTGCATTGCATGCATATAACTGACAACATATCGAGTACAGAAGACTTTCCCTAATCATTATTAGAGGCCGCTATCGAGGTGCTCGGGATTAGGTGTTCAATCAAAAGCATTTCCTAATACGTACCCTCACCCCTTAATCCATATCTCTGTGAACATCTGTGTTCATTGGCATCCACGAGAGTCATTCTAGACATAAAATGCTAAGGGTAACGAGTTCTTAGTGTTCATGTCCTCACTTTGTGTCTTGACATGACATAAAGTATTCGAACGGTTCCAACTTCCCACTAAAGTTGGTGGCGACTCCACAAATGCGTGTTTTCACGCTTGTCCCTCATTTCTCCATCCGTGGTTCCCCGTGCACCACAGCTTGAAAAGGATCGCGAAATCCGTGTATCACAACAAGTTACTAATGGACTCTTTAAACTACTAAAATCCGGTCATATGCTCGGTAAAACCGAGTTCCCCCCGTTTTTTTTTTTGTTTTCTTTTTCTTAATCTAAACCTTCTTAATTCCTTAATTTTCCATATTACTATTATTATACCATATGATACTCTAAGTTCCACCGAGTTTTCCAAATATTCCTTGATAATCGTATTTCAAAAATAGCGGTTATTACATCTTCGTTGCATCAAGAGATATTGGCCTCGCTCGATTAATACCAATAGTGGTTTTGCCTTAAAAGTTTTAATAACAATCTCGTATTTTCGCTGCAAATTTATGTGTTTACTTTATTTCATTATCGCGAGGAGTCACAAAAGCGGTTTGTATGTCCGGTGAGTTTCTTGAAACCATTGTTGAATGTGAGACAGAATTAAGGGAGAAATTGAAGCCTATACTGAAATTATTCCTTGATGGTGTGAAAGTGGAAATTGAATACTGGAAATTGGCAATCTATGGTTATGTAATGGGGGTGAATCCATTGCGTGAAGTGATGGAGGGATATTTACGGAGAATTTGGTCTGCGTATAACATATCCAAGATCTCCTTCCTTCCTAATGAACGTTTTGTGGTAACATTTGCTAAACCTGAACAGCAGAAGCTTGTTTTGGAGAATGGTATGTTTCTATTTGATGGAAAGCCTATTCTTCTGAAACCGTGGGTGCAAATGTTGAAATTGCTAAAATGTCACTTAAGAAGGTTCTTATCTGGGTTAAACTTATAGGACTTTATATTAGACATTTCTAATATCATTTTATTAATAGTTTACTCTTAAACTATATGGATCTTATGCATACATAACTAAAGATAAATAAGAGAAGAAAAATTTGTTCCTTACATTGGATTGGAACGAATTTGGGCACAAGCTTAGGACACCTTCCTATTCTTGTTCTTGAGCTTAAGGATGAGGGATGAACTCCTAGTTGTAAGTATAAGAACTCTCCAATAAGTTAAACCAAGAAAAGCCCCTTAATTTGTTTTAAATACTACACTCTAGTATAAAGAAGAAGCCCTTAATATATATTACTAATAACTTTATTATTACTCTTAGTAATATTATTAGTAATTTTATGAACTCAATTTGTAGGAAAACTTCTCAAGTTTAGCTTAAAGAGAAGAGTGAGTTTTTGAGAGATAAGTTGGATGTTTTCATGTATGAGATCTCTTTCTAAAAATAAGAGGAACAAGTCCTCTTATGCATGCTAGAGGACCGGCCACAATGGTACATGGGGGAGACTGAGCATGCATTTGTCTTCTCAATGCACTAGAGTAGGGTCTATGTTTAAGGTAGTAATCATGTTGCTTTTATGCTAAATTCGAACAACACTCAATCACCTAAAACCTACCCTACAACCCCATAATCCGGTTTTTCCAACTCAAAATGGGTATCCATTTTATTTCGTAATTTGTCATTTGTCACATATATGACATGTAACATGTAATTTAGCTTATAAATGTGTATTTAACTAATTTAAATGCAATTTCATAAGAAATAAATTAGACTTAACATTTTAAGTCACATTTTATAATTACATGTAAATAAAATGAGTCATCTCATATTTGGTTAATATAATCTACAACAATTTGTAATTATAATTGACCAATTTCGCTTATCTCACATGTTTCATAAACATAATGCATTCTTAGTAATATAACGATCAAATTACTAAAATGAATCTTATTTAATCATATTACATAAAGATATTATTCTCACTAATATAAACTTAGTTCAATTTAAGGGATTAATTAATCTGTATCGCTATACAATTAATTAATGTACAAGATTAGGGGATTGTCCTTTAGGTGTGACCCCAAGGGATCAACTGATCACCACCGTCATATGACAGTAACGTCACACTCAATTGAGCCAATCGTTACCGTTTATGTTGACCAGTTGACTATAATAATTGTGACACCCTCAAATTTGCGGAAAGAAAAAAAATAATTTAAATACATAATGAAGGTGTCTGAAATAAAAAGGTTCATTACAAAACGGAAATAATATTA
>JAIUZE010072276.1:0-18233 GCA_022085475.1 Heliosperma pusillum | reverse complement strand
GCGGACTGGGAGGCGGCATTACGGAATGCTGCCATTGCTGACGGTAAGCTCGAGTACTTGACTAAGCCACTACCGCCAAACCCAGCCCCCAATGCAGAAGCAAATGAATCACTTGCTTATATTGATTTCGTAATGGAGGCGGGTGCGATAAAGAACGTACTCATCTTTTCAATGGAATCCAATTTGCAAAGACGATTCATTGCCCAAGGTGCAAACAAGATTTTCACCACGCTCTCTCACGAGTTCTCGAAAGCTCCGAGGATCGTTAGCTATGAGCATACCTGTCGCTTCTTTGAAGCGAAACTCCAGAAGGGCCAAGAAGTTAGCCCACACATTCTTGACATGATTGAGAATGTCGAGAAACTGGAGGCACTTGGTTGCAAAATCGATGAGAAGATCGTCATAAACCGCGTTCTTCATCAGCTCCACTCACTCCTTGTACAGACAGAGAGTGATCTGAAATTGAGTGGGAGTCTGAAAAAGGACGTTCTCATGATTGGCAACAAGGGCAAAGGTATGGGCAAGGCTAAGGCAAACCTAGCTGTAGGGAAGCCGAAAATCAAAAAGCCAGGGCAAGGCAAGAGTGGGCCTGGTGAGTCTAGCGGTAGCTCACAAGGCAAGACAAGAGCGATGAACTGAGGTAAGGGGAGTGCCACCATTGCCACAAACTTGGGCATTGGAGGAGGAACTGCCTCGTGTACCGTGAGGACATAAAGCAGGCCGCGTCTCTCCTGTTGATATGTCTTCTTCTTTTATTCATATGATTGAGATCAACCATGCAAGTTTCGGAACTTGGGTACTAGATACTGGTTGTGGTTCTCATCTATGAGTAGTAAGAAAGCAAAGGTTGGTGACAAAGATCAAACCTATTTATGGCATTGCCGTATGGGACACATAAATGAAAAACGCGTGAAGAAGCTCATTGATAATGGGAATCTTTTGGCACGTGTGAATCATGTCTCATAGGCAAAATGACTCGAATTTCCTTCAAAGGTGTTGGAATGCGCGCTGCTGACCTATTAGGACTCATACATACTGATGTGTGTGGAACTATGTCAATCAACGCTAGAGATGGCTATAGATATTTTATCACTTTCACGGACGATTTGAGTAGATATGGATATGTCTACTTAATGAAGCATAAAAGTGAGTCCTTTGACAAGTTCAAGGAATTCCAGAATAAGGTTGAAAACCAGCTGGATAGAAAGATTAAAGCACTACGTTCAGATCGTGGTGGCGAATATCTTTCGAAGGAGTTTGATCGACACCTTAAAGAATGTGGTGTAGTACTACAGTTAACTCCACCTGGAACACCACAATTGAATGGTGTGTCCGAACGGAGAAATCGAACATTACTTGATATGGTTCGATCCATGATGAGTCACACGGTTGTGCCTGACTCATTATGGGGATATGCTCTTTTGTCAGCTGCTCTAATACTTAACCGAAGTCCGTCTAAAGCTGTAGACAAGACTCCATATGAACGATGGAAGGGAACGGTCCCTAACTTGTCCTTTATTCGGGTTTGGGGCTGCGAGGCTTATGTCAAGTGGAGACCTGACGATAAGCTCGGCCCACGATCGGTCAAGACATACTTTATTGGTTATCCAAAAGGGATGTTTGGTCATTACTTTTACTCGCCTAACGAACATCGAGTTTTTGTTGCGGCTAGTGCGACGTTCTTAGAGAAAGAATTTCTCGAGAATAGGACAAGTAATGGAACCTTCGAACTGTCGGAGATTCAAGAACCAACAACCGAGCAACCAATGGAGAAAACTGTTCCTTCATCATCAGCTGCGGTTAATATTCCTTTGGAACCTAGGAGGTCGGGTAGACACTCTATTCCTCCAGACAGATACATTGGTATGGTCGAGGAGAATGAGAGTAATGACGTTTTACTCCTTGAGAGTAACGAACCCGCTACTTATAAAGGTGCTATGACCTGTTCCGACTCTAAGCTATGGCTTGACGCCATGCAATCCGAGATGGACTCTATATATGAGAATGACGTATGGGATCTGGTTGACTTACCTGATAAGGTTCGGCCTCTTCAGTGGAAATGGCTTTACAAAATAAAGCATTCTGTAAAAGGACAACCAGATACCTACAAGGCACGACTAGTGGCAAAGGGTTTCACTCAAGTGCAAGGATTGCACTATGATGAAATTTTTGCACCCGTAGTTATGATGCGTTCCATTCGGATAATCTTAGCGATTGCCGCTTTTCATGACTATGAAATTTGGCAAATGGATGTGAAAACCACCTTCTTAAACGGTTATTTGGAGGAGGAGTTGTACATGGTACAACCCGAAGGTTTCATTGATCCTAAAAATCCTAAGAAGGTATGCAAGCTTAAGAGTTCCATTTATGGACTTAAGCAAGCTTCTCGGAGTTGGAATCATCGTTTCGACCAGGTGATAAAAGAGAATGGATTTACTCGATCGGTCGAGGAACCATGCTTATATATCAAGTCGAGTGGGAGCAAGATTGTCTTCTTAATATTGTATGTCGATGACATACTCTTGATTGGGAATGACATACCTCTCTTAACTTCGGTAAAAGTTTGGTTAAAGAACCATTTCCAGATGAAAGATCTGGGCCAGGCACAAAGAATTTTGGGGATCCGTATCTACAGAGATAGATCACGACGGATGTTATCCCTCAGTCATGAGTCTTATATAGATAAGATTCTTGAGAGGTTCAGCATGACCAACTCCAAGAAGGGGAACCTTCCAATGGTCTCTGGGATGCAGTTGAGTAAAGCTCAGGCACCAAAGACATCGGAAGAGGTCGAGCGCATGAGTCGGATTCCTTATGCATCAGCTATAAGATCGATCATGTATGCCATGATATACACACGTCCAGACGTGGCATATGCATTGAGTATGACAAGTCGATACCAAGGCAATTCAGGTGAAACACACTGGATGGCTGTTAAGAATATCCTTAAGTACCTACGGAGGACTAAGGATTGGGTATTGACTTATGGAGGCGACACTGAGCTATGCGCAATCAGTTACGCAGATGCTAGCTTCCAAACGGATCGAGATGACTCGAAATCTCAGTCTGGATTCGTTTTTACTCTTAATGGCGCTGCGGTCAGCTGGAAGAGCTCCAAACAAAATGTTATAGCAGATTCTACGACTGAATCCGAGTACTATGCTGCTTCAGAGGCTGCGAAGGAAGCTATATGGATGCGTCAATACTTACAAGGATAACTGTAGTTCCTAGTCTCGGGAAGACCCGATCACATTATTGGGATAATAGTGGTGCTATCTTCCAGGCTAAGGAGCCCAAGTCCAGCAACAAGTCTAGGCATGTACAACGGAAGGCTCACATGATCCGAGATTATGTGGAGCAAAGGGAGATAGTGATAGACAAGATTGCTACGGATGATAACGTAGCAGATCCTCTCACTAAACCACTGAGATATGATCAACATGAAGGGCACGTTATTTCCATGGGAATCAAACGTGTTCCTGAGTTGTATTAGTTGTTTTGTATGGATTAGACACCTGTATCTTTTTCATAAAAACTATCTATAAAATCATCGTTTTGTGTTATATTTTGTTTTTCATGTGGGTTGTACGGACAACATTGAACACCACAAAGTGAACTGAATTACATTATATTTGTTTTGGTCCGTAATTGCCTACATGAGCTGATAACTCTTGCAATTATTTTGTGACGTCGATTGATGGTGGGTTCAACGAGCCATAAGTCAAACTGTTGACTGATCGATCACAGATGCGAGTTATAAAGATACTGCGCAGGACAATTTTGTGACAACGTTATGGAGTCCTAAATGTTTCGGAACATTAGGTGCCAGGTCGTGGATAGGACATCCATAGTGTTCCTAGAGTCGATTCTTTTGACTATCGACTGTCTCTTGAGATAAAGGCAGTTTTTGGGTGACTTTGGTTTCTTTCTCATGGTCGACAGTAACAGGAGGCTAAGTAGATTTTCACTGGGTCATTTCATACTGCGCTTGTATCTGCAAGATTCGAGTTGAAGAAAATATCCAACCTTTATCAGGATATGATATTTCTCAGGGCCACTCGAGGAGCTGTAACTGAAATGCATGGCCATGCTCGAATATAGATTCATTTATCAGTTAAGTTACTCTCTAGTCGGGGAAACCACTCTTGATACTGATCACTTGTAAACTACGACCTTTGTGAATACGGACTTTGCAAATTGGTTTACATTGAGTGGGAGAAATTTATTATGGATATGAGAATCGGTTATCGCACATACACTTGTACGGACAAGTGGGAGATTGTTGGAGATAGTGTCCTCCAGTTAGTGCAATAACATAAATAAATCTCTGTAGGTTCACAGGGTATACTTTGTATAATAATCAGTTGATTAACGTTTATCAATAACGGTTGGCTTGCTAGATAAGTTTGACGTTATTGTCATACAGATGACGGTGATCAACTGGTCCCTAAAAGTCCCACCTATAGGATGTGTTTGAGAGATGTGATTATTTGAGAAAATAATCATATTGATACCCTATTATATGACTAAAAGGTTAGTCAGTGTATTTGACTTAAAGGTTAGTCAATATGATGATGAGACGAAAGTTAGCTGAGACGAATTAACTGTAATTCGTAAAATTGAATATAAAAAGTTATATTTAATTATAGTATATAATGTAAGCTAATTAAACATAAACCGTTATAATGAATTGGCAAATTATAAATATACGGATATTTATAATTAATGACGGATTATAATGTCGGTCCATGTAAAACGACGATTATAAGATATTACATTATATTGAAAGCTAAAATGACCAAAAACGAAAGTATCCTGATACTATCGGGTTTTAGTCAATGGGTATTTATTATGAGGAGATAGAATCTCCCCATATAAAGAAACCCTACCAGCCGTGGAAGGGGTGAGTGAGCAGGAAAAGAAAAATTGATTTCATTATTTTTCTTAACCTAATTCATACTCTACAGCCTCCATCCCATCATACACAGACAAAAAGTTATCAGTAACTTTTGACAAAAACACAAAACAAAAGGTTAGCAGTAACTTTTGTATTACTTTCTAGCAAAAGAAAAGGGTATTTCTCGGAGCATCTTGGGTGCAATGATTAGGAGGATATCTACTTTGATATCTCTGTTCTTTACGCCAATTGCTAGGACCGGAGGTTGATTTCTAAATCTCTACTATTCTTGTTGTTTTCGTTTATGACTAGCAATATCAAATTATTACTTTTCGTTATAATCCTATTATAATTGTATTGTGGTAATACCGATTTCCCACATACTACCTCCCATTCATGCTTGAAGTCTGGGTCTTCTTGATAGAGCTCTTTCATAAATTCAAACCCCAACACCCTTTGCTCCATGAAGGTCAACATGACAGACCTTCTAGACAATGCATCAGCTACAACATTGTTCTTACCCTCTATATACTTGCTGGAGAATGAGAAGGATTGCAAGAACTCTACCCATTTGGCATGCCTGGGGTTGAGTTTGTGTTGTCCATTGATGTATTTGAGAGCCTCATGATCAGAATGAAGCAAAAAAGGCTTAGGCTTCAAGTAGTGTCCCCAATGATTCAATGCCCTCACAATGGCATAGAATTCCTTGTCATATGTGGAATAGTTAAGCTTGGCCCCATTTAGCTTCTCACTAAAGTATGCCACAGGTTTCTTTTCTTGAGTAAGCACAGCTCCTATGCCAAGACCAATGGCATCACACTCTACCTCAAAGAGTTTGTTAAAGTCTGGTAGAACCAATATTGGAGACTTACACAATAGCTCTTTGATCAGATTGAAGGACCTTTCAGCCTTCTCATTCCACTTGAACTCTCCCTTCTTCATGCACTCAGTAATAGGGGCCATGATTGAACTAAACCCTTGTATGAACCTCCTATAGAAAGATGCGAACCCATGGAAACTTCTTACATCAGTAACAGTTTGGGGAATGGGCCATTCCTTGATTGCTTGCACTTTCTCAGGATCAACTGCTACCCCTTTCTTAGAGATGATGAATCCAAGGAAGTAAACCTCAGGTTGCATGAAGGTGCACTTCTCTAGCTTGCCATACAACTTGTTTTCTCTTAGGACCTCAAACAACAACTTCAGATGTTGCAAATGTTCTCCCTTAGTTGAACTGTAAATAAGAATATCATCAAAGTAAACCACTACACATTTGCCTAAGTAAGGCCTTAGGACTTCTGTCATCAACCTCATGAAGGTACTAGGGGCATTAGACAACCCAAAAGGCATCACCAACCATTCATAGAGCCCATGTTTAGTCTTGAAAGCTGTCTTCCATTCATCCCCTGCTCTTATCCGCACTTGGTGGTAGCCCTGCCTCAGATCAATCTTAGTGAACACTTGAGCCCCACTTAGCTCATCCAGAATATCATTAAGTCTAGGTATGGGAAACCTATACTTGATGGTAATGTTGTTGATGGCCCTACTGTCAATGCACATACGCCAAGTCCCATCCTTCTTTGGCACAAGCAAGGCTGGTACAGCACAAGGACTGAGGGACTCTCTGACATAGCCCTTGTTGAGTAGTTCACCTACTTGAAGTTGGAGCTCTTGTGTAGCCTTAGGATCACTCCTGTAAGCTGGCTTGTTGGGTAAGATAGCTCCAGGCACTAGGTCAATGTGGTGCTCTATTCCTCTAAGTGGTGGCAGTCCACTAGGAAGCTCAGTAGGGAAGACATCACCATAACTTTCTAGGATAGATTTGACCTCTTCAGGGATATCAATGATACTCATCCCAGTCTCCTTGACTAGCAATATGTATACAGGTTGTAGCTCACTTAGCTATTGTGCTATTTCTGATTCACTTATCAACATGACTTCTTTGGAAGCCTCACTCATGGGGTTTGGGTTGATCTTTAAAGCAGGTGGTAAAGGTGCTAGGGTGATCTTCTTCCTCCCATACTTGAAGGTGTAAGTGTTGTCTCTTCCATGGTGTATGGCATCCCTATCAAACTCCCATGGTCTCCCAAGCAGAAGGTGACATGCATCCATAGGTAGAACATCACAAAGACTCTCATCCACATACCCTTTACCAATTGAGAAAGGCACAACACATTGTTTATCCACCTTGATCTCAGCCCCTTTGTTTAGCCATCTGAGTTTGTAAGGTAAGGGGTGGTCCTTGGTGGGTAGAGCTAGCTTGTCTATCAGTGTTTTGGAGGCCACATTAGTGCAGCTTCCCCCATCAATAATGAGGTTACATACTCTAACCTTGATGGTACATCTGGTCCTAAAGATCTGGTGTCTTTGGTCCTCTTCCAAAGGTTGTGGTTGAGTATGCATTACCCTCCAGGTTACCAAACTTAACCCTGCATCAGGCTCTATCAACTCCTCACTAGCCTCTACCTCAGGCTCTTCCATCTCTTCATCACAGACCAACACTTCATCATCTCCCCAATGGATTACTTCTAGGGTAATCAGAGCCCTTTTAGATGGACATTCTCTAGCAAAATGTCCATACCCTTGACATTGAAAGCACTTTTTGAGAGGGGTAGTCTTCCTTTGGCCTGCCTCAACAGCCTTGCCTTTATCAAGGTTGAAAGGAGTCTTAACAGGAACCACAGGTTCTCCTATCTTAACTCCTACAAAAGGTTTGAAGGTGGGGGTTCTGGCAGGTGTCTTAGAAGCACTGGCCTTTCCTTTTCCCAATTTTTCTACCCTTAAAGACAAGTTGACAGCTTCCTCAAAGGAGTATATGTTTTGTAGCCTGACTTTGCTAGGTATCCTTTCATCCAACCCCTCTAAGAACCTTGCTATCTTTTGTTCAGATTTCTCAACAACCTCACATTGCAAAGTAAGTTGTTCAAAATCTCTTAGGTAGGACTCTACAGGTCTTTGGTCTTGCTTTAGGTGAGTAAGTTTAATGAACATGTCCTGAGTGTAGTCCCTAGAGACAAACTTAGCTCTCATTTTCTTTTTCAGTTTGAGCCATGACTTTACAGGTTCTTTTCCTTCCCTAACCCTCAAGGTTTTCATGTTTTCATACCACAGTGAGGCATAGCCTTTTAGTTTCATGATAGCAACCTTAAAAGCCTTTCTATTAGTGTATCCTTTAAACTCAAAGACTCTTTCTACAGACCTTAGCCAATCTAAGAAATCATCAGGGTTCAAGCTACCTAGAAAGTCAGGAATCTCT
Source organism: Heliosperma pusillum (assembly GCA_022085475.1). Lineage (NCBI taxonomy): Eukaryota > Viridiplantae > Streptophyta > Magnoliopsida > Caryophyllales > Caryophyllaceae > Heliosperma > Heliosperma pusillum. The sequence continues at coordinate 10,080 of JAIUZE010072276.1, read as the reverse complement.
ACCTTGATATCTTTGTCTTGGGGTCTGAGAAGACTGTGATCTGAGCCATCTGAATCTGACATTTCAAACTGATCTACAGGTTGTCTCCTCCTTACTCCACCTTGTGGGAAAGGTGCTCCTCTTCCTCGACCTCTGCCTCCCCTTGTATCATTGTTCTGTTTGCCCTCAAGGAGTTCATTGACAGATCTAGAGACCTCCATTACAGTTCTGACAAGATCTTGAACTGTGTTTTCAAGACCTGTGATTCTCTCTTCACTCATGGTTGGATTTTGTGTTTTTAATGTAGTTAGGTAGATGAACTCACAAACCAAAGCTCTGATAACCAATTTGCACTGAAACTATTCAGAAAGACAACTAAACAATGACAATTGAACTATGGTTAAGACACTTTGCAAATACTCTGTTTCTGTATGGACTGGTTGTTAAGGAACAAGGATAGGACCTTAACCAAAGCACAAAGCCAATGATTGAGGTTTGAACTTTGATCCCAGCACACAGCTAAGGACCTCAGATCACTTCCAAGCACAAAGCAAAGGAAGTTGTCTCAAGCACACAGCCAAGAGATGTTAACAGAAACAAGGTTTCAGTTTTATGTTTTACTTCAAATCGGTCTTTCATTCATTAGGAAAAGGCCTTATATAGGCAAGGAGATTACATCCTATTCGTTCAATACATCCTAGGGCCACAATTGGCTTGCAAAAGAAACAGAAATAACAGCTACATTGTTCAGCATAAAGCAATAAAGTAGAAAAGTAGTTCTAATAGGACAATCTGCCTTAATTGGATTGTTGAGGTTGAAACTGGTGGAGGAGTGGACTTCTAAGCTTGATTCTTAAGCACAACTGAAGTGGGATGGATGCCAAAGGTCCTGCTAAAAGGCCCTCGAACTTGTTTGATCATAAAAGGAAAGTTTGATAGTGACATGTTAACTACTGCAAAAAGGCTGAAATCTGGACAGTCTGGAGTTGTCCCTAGGCTAACTCTTTGTGTGTTTGTTTCCTGGAAGAGAATTCCTGGGGAAAGTTGTAGAGGCCCTTCCCAACACATAAGTTTGAGGGTTGGTTAGGCTTGTTTGATTGTGTGAGGCCCCCATGGACCCTGTTTAGAAAGACTGTGATAGGCTGTTTTTGGCTGAGGGCTGTTTTTGTTGTGTTGGGTTTGTTGGGTTGTTGGCTGTGTCTTGTTGTGGCTTAATCTTGGGAAGTGGATGGCTAGGCTTTGTTCTGGTTGGTGTGGTGTTGTCTTAGCAAGCTTGAAGTGGTTGTGGCTTGGACTGAATAGGACATTGTCATAACTGGTCATGGTGTTGTCTTGAATGGTGTTGTTGTCTTGATGTTGAGTCTTGTCTTGAGCTTGTGTCTTGTCTTGGTCACATACTCCTGTTGCACAATTTTCTCCCCCACACTTAGAACATACAATGTCCTCATTGTAGGAGAAAAGAAAAAAGGTTACCTCATCAATTGTCGAAACGAGAAGAACCCGAGGCACCTCCTCAGTTTCTCCTCCTCTCCCTTTCTTCTCTAATCCTTCTTCTTCGTTCCATGCCTTCATCAAGGGCCTCTTGGGTGTAAGGAAAGGGGTAGCCCGGGTTTTGTTGGATGGACATCCCAAAGAGTGAGCTAGCCAAGCCATAGACGTCCTCTTGTGCCACCGCATCTTCATAGGAGTCTTGAAGATAGGTGTGGTGGAGCTCATTTTGAACGTGAAAATGGCTCGTAGCTTGCTCCCTCCAAGCATTTTGGGTTGTCCACATCTCTTGTTGCTCTTGCCACCTTTTATCTTGTTGTTCCCTCCAAAGGCGGGCCTCCTCTTGCCCTTCTACCATCCTTCTCCATTCCTCTTGTTAAGCCCTCTCGGCCTCCGCTCTCAATCTCTCTCTCTCCTCCACTACCTTGTGCCAATCATCCAACGACTCAAGCCTACCTCCTTGTTGTTGTTTCCAGGTGTTCGAATCGTCCACCCTCCCACTAATATGCTTCAAAACGTCGTTGGTGCTAGCAAAATAGGTAGCCATTTGTTGTTGACATGGCTCCATGGGGATGCTAGAACGACCCTCTGCATCAAACATAGGGGTGTCGGTGTCTTGGTGGCTTTGGAATGATGATTGGAAATGGAAAGGTGGTGGTGGTGGTGGTTGTTGTTGTTGTTGTTGTTGTTGTTGTTGTTGTTGTTGTTGTTGTTGTTGTTGTTGTTGATAATTTGTGGGTTGGAAAGGTCCTTGCTCAATGGCGAGGATCTCGATCTCCTCGCTCACCCGCTCACTTCCCTCACCTCCCTCTCTCCTTACCTTCCTTCTTTGCCTCAAAGGCACTTCCTCTACCTCCGCTTCCTCATCACTCTCCCCCAAACTCTCCTTCCTAGGACATAAAAAATCCAACGCTGTGGGTCCCCTAGGCAAGGGGTTGTTTGGAGGTGGAGGCATCTTCATGTAGCTAAGCCCGTCACTCCCCAACCAAAACCCTTTCAAGGGTTGCTCTTTGCTAGTCTTGAACATATGAACCTCCTCGAGCCCTAGTCGGTTGTATCTCGCAATCCCCTACAAAGGTTCACCTCTTGCTCATCACCAATGCCCCCCTCATAATGCCTTACCAAGAATGAAATCACCCCCCCAAGATGGATGCTTGCTTTGGTAGATTTTTGCCTATGTGTAATGCAAGCCCTCAAAAACAAGTCGGCCCAATCCGGGATCCCTACCCCCTCCGGAAGCATAGTCCACAAACATAGCCGGATGCTCTCCGGCACTTTGGTGGGTTCTCCCGCGGAGTTGAAGATGGTGGTAAGGAATCTTGTGATTAAGCGGAGTACGGGGTGGGTGATGGCTGAAAGTTTGGCATCTTTAGATGGGCCGTGGTAATTTGTAATGTTAACCCACATTGTGTGCATGTTTCCCTTGGGGCACCTAATGTCTTCGGGTTGTTTGGTGATTTTCAGGATTTGACAGATTTTGGAAGTGGGGGCATTATGCCAAGTTTGGTTTAAACGAAATCGGTAGGCTTTTTCCTCACCTTCGGGCACGTCTAACTCCGACAAGGTTGCTAGAAACTCGTACGCGAAACTCCTATAGGTGTGATCCCAGGAGTCCGGCTCGAGATAAGCCTCTAGCCCTACTTTAGCTAGCATGTCCCTTGTGAAGTCGAACATGCCTAAGGCATGGAGGGTGTTTGGGCAAAAGAATTTGGTGGCTACGAGAGGTTGTTGTCGGGGTGAGGTTAGCTTATCCCAAATTCTCTTATATTGAACATTCAACCTTTCATAGCCCATGAACACCGCTTCCACCTCAGTGTCGGGCTCACTCACCGCGGCCCTCTTATTCTTCCCTTTGCCAAACAATTTGGAAATCTTGGGTGCCATTTCTGCAAAATTCAACAAGCAACACAATACAACAAGCAACAAACAATCACTCAAAAGATTTTTCACTCAAGCAATTCAGCAAACACTTGGTGTGCAACAATTTCAACACCTCAAAAACTTAGTGTTTGTTGAATTTCTTTACCTCACTCAGAAAATTTTGTCCAATCCTAACTACACCATCAATCAAGGGCAAGGGGAAACTCAACCTAAGACTAATTCTAGTCTAAATTCGAGCAAAAACTTGAAGAACAATGGAAAAGTTGAGTATGAAGTTATACCTTTTCTATTCCACAAGATTCAAGCTCCTTGATGATGAGAATAGGTAGGGAATCCGACAAACAACCTTAAAAACCCAATAATGTTCCTAAAAAACGAATTTGAGGAAAAAAATTCTAGGTTTTCAAAGACGGATTTTCTGAGATTGTGAGTGATTGAGATTGATTTTGGGGTGATTGAAGGTAGAATAATGATTAGGAAGAAGAATTTGATTGAGTTTGATGAAAGTTTTGGAAGATGTGAGGGAGAAAGATGAAGTTTTGAGGGATAGGGGTTTGGGTTTGGTGTATTTTTCGTGAAAAAAGAAGGATGAAGATGTGTTTTTGATTTTATGAAGAACTCGGGCAAAAGGAGAACAAAAGCTGAAGGCATCATTCGACGCAGGCTGCGTCCTACGACGCAGGCTGCGTCCTGCACTGCCGGTTCTTCTAACTTTTTGCACTTAGCCAAATTTTGGCTAAGTGTTCAAAACACCTCCATACTTGCATTTTCACTCCAATGGTCCATGATAACCTCCAATATTCAAATTCCATCGATTCCCAAACTTTTCATCCATGGCACGCATCCCGAGGCGGCCGAAAACTCGTAAAACTTCACAAAACCGTTAGTAACTTCAAAAACTTTTGCTTGATGCAATGTCTAACTAATTGAAAACAACTCAAATACTAAGAATTAACAATGAAAATTCAAAGAAATATTCACAAGGATAGAGTATGTACACGATTTGCCGTTTATTTAGAGTCGATGGCTCGACTTAGCTATTTCAAGCTTTTCAACTTTCATAAACGGGGTCTTCAAGCAAGACCTCTTCTTCCCCCTCCCGGGCACATCCTTGGAAGTAGTGTTTGAGACGGTGGCCATTCACCTTGAGGAGCTTTCCATCCCCGGGCCCCTCCACTTCAATAGCTCCATGGGTAAACACTTTCTTGACGGTGTAAGGTCCAAACCATCTTGACCTCAACTTGCCCGGAAAGAGCTTAAACCGGTTTTGGAACACAAGAACTTTATCACCCTCCTTGAAAACCCGACGGTTTATCATCCCATCATGCCATCTCCTTGTTTTCTCCTTGTAGATGGAGGAGTTCTCATACGCATCTTGGCGAATTTCCTCAAGTTCTTGTAATTGAAGCTTTCGGTGCATACCGCTCTCATCTTGGTTTTGGTTGAAAGATTTGATAGCCCAATAGGCTTTGTGCTCAACCTCCACGGGGAGGTGGCAAGCCTTGCCATAGATGAGACGGAATGGGGACATGCCAATGGGGGTTTTAAAAGCGGTCCTATATGCCCACAACGCATCAACTAGCCTCTTGCTCCAATCCTTTCTATCCGGATTAACCGTCTTTTCAAGGATTCCTTTTATTTCACGGTTGGAGAGTTCGGCTTGCCCGTTTGTTTGTGGGTGGTAGGCCGTGGAAATTTTATGATTCACCCCATACCTCTTGAGTAGGCCTCCAATCACCTTGTTGCAAAAATGGGTACCCCTATCACTAATGATAGCCCTTGGAAAACCAAACCGGGAGAATATGTTCTCTTGGATGAAAATGGCTACTACCTTGGCATCATCGGTGCGGGTAGGAATTGCTTCAACCCATTTTGACACATAATCTACCGCCAAGAGGATGTATAAATAACCACCGGAATTAGGAAAGGGGCCCATAAAGTCAATTCCCCACACATCAAAGATCTCACAATATAGAAGAGGTTGTTGTGGCATCTCATTTCTTTTTGTCAAATTCCCCACCCTTTGACATCGGTCACAAGTTTTTACAAATTTGTGGGCATCTTTGAAAAGGCTTGGCCAAAAGAAACCGCATTCAAGCACTTTTCTAGCGGTTCTTTGTGGCCCAAAATGCCCTCCACAAGCATAGTCATGACAATGATGTAAGATGGAAGGGATCTCACTCTCGGGCACACATCTTCTCACAAGTTGATCTTGGCAAAACTTCCACAAGTAAGGATCATCCCATGTATAGTACGTACTTTGTGGTTAGGGCCAGTGTCTCCACGTTAGTGCATATCAAATAAATAAATTCTCTTGTAGGGTTTCACAGGTATACTTGTATTTGTAATCAGTTGATTAACGTTTATCGCTAACAGGGTGGTTGGCGAGATAGTTTGAGTTATCGGTCATACAGATGGCGGTGAGATTAAAACTGTCCCTAAAAGTCACACTAAAGGATGTGATTGAGGAGGATGTGATTATTTGACGAAAATAATGTATTGAAGCATTATTAAATGACTAAAAGGTTAGCGTGTTTTGGACTAAAAAGTAGTCAATACGATGATGATATAATATTTTAATAATGATTAGAAATAAATTAGCTGAGACGAATAACTGTAATTCGTAAATTGAATATAAAATGTTATATTTTTAATGATTGTCTATAATGTAAGCTCATTAAACAAGAAACCGTTATTAATTAATTGGAAAATTATAAAATACGGGATATTTATAATTACAAATGATTGTATTATAATGTCGGTCTTTGACTAATGACGATTATAATGTATTACATTATATAAGAAGCTAAAATGACCGGAAAAAGTGTCCAGATACACTCGGGTTTTTCCGGTCAATGGGTAGTTATTTGAGGAAACTAAATCTCCTTATATTTGACCTAGGGGTGCCGTGATATACAAAGGGAGCAAGGGAAAATTAAAACCTAATTTTCTACTCTCTCAACTTGTGCCTCCATCGCATACTAAACACAAAACCTAAAAGTTAACAGTAACTTTGAATCGATCTTTCTAGCAAAGGAGAAGGGCATATCTCGATCTATCTTGGGTGAGACAATTAGGAGGATATTTATTTTGATATCTGTTCTTAGGCCGATTTTGCTAAGGACCAAAGGTTTAATTCGTTTCTCTATATTTTATATCGCTTTCATATTTATGACTAGCAATTCATATTATATAATTTTGTTATAATCCTAATTTTAAGGGGATGTAAGCAGTTATTTCCCACAAGTGGTATCAGAGCTTTTGGCTACAAAATTATATTATATGTTTTTCTTTTTTATGAAATATAAATTTGAGAAAAAAAAAATTGTTTTTACCGAAAAAAAAAAAAATTTACGGCTGAATTTTTATTGTTGTAGCCGTGTGATTTTTTTTAGGGTTTTTGTTTTTCCGTTTTTGATTTATTGATATTGTTATTTTAAAAGGTTAAAATTCAATATAATAAATTTGTCATTGTTTTAATTTGATAAGGATTAGATTAAAATAAGATGGAATCGGTTTTGTTTTTGTTGTTGCTATTGTTTTCGGCCTCATTGTTTTAAATTGATAATTTTTGTATAATGATTCAATTTTAATGATGTTCAAAGCGATTGTGATTAAATGAATATAAGGATAATCGATTTAATCATGATTTAGATGTTCTTTTTAAAAGGTTAAATTGAATAATCTAGTTTGAATCAATATATAATAACGATTAGATATTGAATTTTGTACCGATCTAGCAATTTTGACAACACCGTTTTTTTTTATCCGTATGCTGCTACTGTTCATATAAAAAAAAATAAAAAAAATTTTTTTTTCCTTTTTTTCCGTAGCAGCAGGTTTTTTTGATGTTTTTTTTAATTTGTTTTTCCGGTTGTTTTTGTTTAAACCATGGAAAATAAAAAAAATTAAAAATTTTTTTTTTGGTTCTGGTACTGTTCACGTGAACAGTGATCCGTAAGAAAAAAAAAAAAATTTTTTGTTTTTTTTTTTAAAAAAACATTATAAAGATAATGTTTGTTTGTTTGTTATTGTGAAAAGGTTCACAATAATGATACCCGATTATTTTAAAAAGGTTTAAAATAAAATGGATTATGGGAGATTAAAATTGTTGTGGGCAATTAAGGAATTGTCACATAATTTTGATCGGTTTGATGGTGGTTTGGATAATTAATCAACATAATTAATGAATTATGTCTTGTAGGATTATTTATATAGTTGATGCATTTTAATTTTGTCGAATGAATGAATGAATGAATGATTTTATTTACGTTTTTGCAATTGGTTGAAAAATGTAAATCCTAGTGTGGCCTTAGTTAATCATGTTTTCGTAATGATGGAAACATGGTTTGGATGTATATATGAGATCTCGAATCTCCTTTATTTCTTTTAATTATGTTTTTGGAATTAGAATGTAAATAGGTTTATTTTGTAATTTTGAAAATGTAATTTTAAGAAGACTAGAGACGGAGATCGGATGCTCACTCCCGCTACATGGACCAAGATGAGACAAAGTCAAGCTTCTCGGGTCCATAAGGATGGATTCCAAACTTGTATTTACTGTTCTTTTTGGTAGATAGGCCACACTAGGACCGTTGTAATAGTTTACGTATATTTCGTTCTTTTGCTTTTCATTCACATGTTAAATAATTGCATCATATTCCGCCTAAACCAAACCACCTAAATTGCATGAAAAATGATTCATATAGTTTGAATTTTCATCTTAGACATACAGATGTCACTCGTTCATAGGGCCATCACCTTAGTTTAAATCATTCACGAAATGCTAGAATTTGTTCACTTAAAATGAATTAAATTTAAGATGATGGGATCTTCCTCTAAAATGAAAATTGAGATTAGTCTTTATAGGAAAAACTTCTATGAACCCCTTCTTCGTCGGAAGTAATAATATGACCCCTTCTACGTTGGGTAAGTAGTGAGTGTTGACCTATTTTACCTCAACATTGTAGTCCGAGTAATATCTCGGGATTATAATGGACTATAAGATAGAATTTACAGAAATTTATCGACCGAGAATTCTAAAGGTAGAATTAGCCAAAAGGTTGGCTTATCAATTTACAGAAATTGAGTCTTGGGATCATTTATATAATTCTTGAGGGAGGTCAATTGTATAAATGCATGAGTCATCGCATTAAATAGTTTTTGCATTAAGACTTAATTTTAAAACGATGAAACTTATCATAATTTTTCTTCTTTTCACAGTTTCTTGAATAAGTTATATAAAGATATAACTGCTAAAATAACAAATGGCTGGACGTACAGACGACCCAATGCCAAGTGCTACACTCGCTCGCGAGTCCTGGCTAAAGATCTTTATGGACAACATGAATCAGTCCACGCGACTGAAGAATGATGGGTCCAACTTTGCGGACTGGGAGGCGGCATTACGGAATGTTGCCATTGCTGACGGTAAGCTCAAGTACTTGACTGAGCCACTACCGACTAACCCAGGCCCCAATGCATCACTTGCTTATAGTGATTTCGTAATGGAGGCGGGTGCGTTAAAGAACGTACTCATCTTTTCAATGGAATCAAATTTGCAAAGGCGATTCATTGCCCAGGGTGCAAACAAGATTTTCACCACTCTCTCTAACGAGTTCTCGAAAGCTCCGAGGATCGTTAGCTATGAGTATACCTGTCGCTTCTTTGAAGCAAAACTCCAGAAGGGCCAAGCGGTTAGCCCACACATTCTTGCTATGATCGAGAATGTCGAGAAGCTGGAGGCTCTTGGTTGTAAAATCGATGAGAAGATCATTATTGATCGAGTGCTCCATTCACTTCATGATGGTTTTGCCCTTTTCAGGGCAAATTACTATATGAATGATATGAAGAAAAGTCTTCATCAGCTCCACTCACTTCTCGTACAGACCGAGAGTGATCTGAAATTGAGTGGGAGCGTGAAACCGGACGTTCTCATGATTAACAACAAGGGTAGGGGTAAGGGCAAGGCTCAAGCTGACCTAGCTGTAGGGAAGCAAAAGTTCAAAAAGTCAGGAAAGGTCAAGAGTGGGCCTGGTGAGACTAGCGGTAGCTCACAAGGCAAGACAAAGAGCAAAGATAACGTGGAGTGCCACCATTGCCACAAGTCTGGGCATTGGAGGCGGAACTGCCCCGTGTATGCTGAAGACGTAAAATCAGGCCGCGTCATTCCTGTTGGTACGTCATCTATTATTCATATGATTGAGATTAACCATGCAAGTTCCGGAACTTGGGTACTAGATACTGGTTGTGGTTCTCATCTGTGTAATCATTTGCAGGGCCTAAGAAGCATCACAACTCTCGCAAAGGGTGATGTGGACCTGCGAGTAGGGAATGGAGCTAGAGTTGCTGCCGTTTCAGTGGGAACATATGTAATCCAACTCCCTAGTGGTTTTGAGTTATTGCTGAATAATTGTTACTATGTACCCAGTTTGTCGAAAAAACATTATTTCAGTTTCCGTACTTGATAAGGACGGATTTTCGTTTGTAATAAAGGATAATAGCTGTATTTCTCTTTAAACGATATGATTTATGGTAAAGTTGTTTCCATGAATGGAATATATGTTTTAGATCAAACCACAGATATAATGCATGTGAGTAATAAGAAAGCAAAGGTTGGTGACAAAGATCAAACCTATCTATGGCATTGCCGTATGGGACACATAAATGAAAACGCGTGAAGAAGCTCATTGACAATGGGACTATCTCCCCATTTGACTATGAATCTTTTGG
>JAIUZE010072275.1:0-16178 GCA_022085475.1 Heliosperma pusillum | reverse complement strand
GTTCACACCTTTAGCATTGTATGAATCTCTAATCCTCTTCTTCCTTATTTAATATAATTTGTTTGTGTTAATCTTTTTTGTTGAGTGGATAAATGTTTGGTTTGACTAGCTTGACATTTTATTTGCTTAATGAATGCTTGTTCTTGGTAGGAATTGTCAACCTATACTTGAATGTGTGAAGTAAACTTGAAAGACTTAAACTTTGGTTTAAAGTTAGAGTCTTTTGGGTGATAAGTTATATGTTGTGTGATTTTTACATGGTTTAGTGTTGAATTGCATGATTCTAGCTTAATCCTTTGGTTTAATACTTAAAGCTTACTCCTTTGCTTGTGCTTATGTTTTAATAAGTGTTGCTTAAGTTGTAAAGGGTCAATCTTGGGTGGTTTAATCCATGTTGACTATTTCTTAGGAGATAGTATTAGATAAATAAGAGGAGAGGTATAAAGGGGTCATCTTTGTTAATTGTTGTGTTACTTGGGATAATTGCACTAAGTACTTTCTCTCATATTTGATTAATTGCATAGAAGGTGTTTGTTCAAGTGTCTAGACTAGAATTTCTTGTTTCAAGTTGAATCATCTTTTTACCCAAATTTCCCCATCTATGCTATCCTACATTTTTTCTCATTGTGAATATCATAGTTTGTAATTAATTCAAGCCTTTGTTTTAATTAGTGTCTTAATTAGTAATTAGTACCTTAATTTGTGATTAGAGTAATTAGTTTTGTTAATTGACTTTTTGCAAGAGTCTAGATTAATTTAATTTAGCTAATATCGTCTTCTCTTGGGTTCGACCCTATTCTTACCATTTTACTACCTTATTTGAGATAGTTTATGTTGGTCTAGGAGTTATAAATTGTTATTTGATTGTAGCTAATTAGCGGGATTAGCGACACCGTTAAAAAGCCTCGTCAAATTTGGCGCCGTTGTCGGGGAAGGCAATATAGCTAAATATCAAATTGAAACTCTTGTTAGTGTCATAATTTGTTTAGATTATTTTTCAAATTTCTTAGCTTATAGGTTACTTTGTGTTGAAGTTACTAATTTGTGTTGTTGAGTTGTTTTAGAGTTTATGCCTAGGTCACAAGAAGGACTTGGTGACCAAGATATTGATCCATCTTCAAGTAGCATATCAAATTGGTTATTTTCAAATCCCCTTTATAGGAGACCTTTTTGGAGGGAGCCTAGTGAAGAGGAGTTGGAGAATATTATTTTTCAAGAACAACCGGAGCAAGTGTTTGAGTCACCCCCTAGGATACCATCTCCATTGAACGTCCTTTACCCACCCAATATGGAGGATAATAGGACAATTGGTGAAATTCGGGCAAGGAACTATGAGAATCAACCACTTTGTATTGCATATCCTCCCATGAGGGATGTGAACTTTGAGCTCAAGGGTTTTTTCGTCCATAACTTACCTAGATTCCATGGCATGGTGGGGAATGACCCTAATAGACACTTGGCCGAATTCCACATGATTTGCCAAGGTGCTATTCCCCAAGGAGTGACCGAAGACCAATTCAAGCTAAGGGCATTTCCGTTTTCTCTACAAGATGCCGCGAAAGAATGGCTCTTTTGCCTTCCGGCCCACTCCGTTACCACTTGGGTGGGTTTGAAGAAGAAGTTTCTTGAAAAATATTACCCGGATTCAAGACACAATCACTCAAAGAAGCTCATCACTACCATTGAGCAAGACATGGGGGAAACCCTTTATGATTGGGAGCGTTTCAAAAGTCTTGTGGCAAGATGCCCATACCATGGCATGTCGGGAGATGATTTGTTGACGGCTTTCAATGAGGGGTTGTGCCAAAATGACCAAAGAATGATCATTGCCGCCACCGGAGGTGGAATTAATACACTTAATGTGGCCGAGGCCAACAATATTATGGAAAAATTGGCGATGAACACAAGAAGCTAAGGAAGAAAGAGTGAAAGGGGAGGAAGCTCTAGGAATGTATCTTCCATGGAAGATCCTTATGCCTCTCAAAATCACAAGATCATGCAAGAAATGGGTGAACTTAAAAGCATGGTGTCAAACTTGGTTGTTAGCAAAGGTAACTCATTCTCTCAACACTCCGAACCAATTGAATGCTCATATTGTGGAGGTGACCATGCTACCAACACATGCTACATCATGATTGAACAAGGAGCAACTATGGAGAGTGTCAATGCTATGGGGTATGGGAATTACAATTCAAGGAACCCAAGTGGTGGGGGAATGTACAACCAAGTGGGGAACCGTGACCTTTTGGGATGGGGAGGTGACAAGTCGAAAAGCTTTGAAAACGGTCAATTCAACCATTTGAGAGCCCAAAATCCCACCCAAAACCGGAACTCCAATTTCCAAAAAAACCCACAAAGAAATTACAACAATCAAAGACCCAACAATTCAAATTTCCCAAGTAACTCTCAATCTCAAAACAATGTTCAAAGACAATCAAACCAAGGCCCCATTCAAGGAAATTCTTCTTCTCAAGGGAACTTGAGTGATATCTTGCAAATACTCCTTGCCAATTAAGAGATAGATAGAGAGGAGGCAAGGAGAGATAGAGAAGAGGCAAGAAAGGATAGAGAGGCAAACAACCTTAGGGTAAACAACTTGGAAACCCAACTATCCCAAATGGCCTCCAATATGTCAAAATCCCAAGCCTCAAGCTCCACAAGATTCCCATCTCAAACCATCCCACCACCTAGGGAGAATGCTAGTGCCATGACCTTAAGGGGAGGCAAGGAGTTGGAAGTACACCCCCTTGGAAAAGGCAAAGAAAAGATGAAGAATCTTGAGATGGAAACCTTGGAAATTGAAGACCAAGGAGAATTGGTAGTTGGTCATGAAGAGCTATCAAAGAATGGAAAAGGGACATCTACAAGCAAGGACCCCAAGGGAGACACTTCAAAGATGGGTAAAGACATTGTTGATGATGATGAGGTAGAGGAATACATACGGGAAGTCCCATTTCCTAGTGCTTTGATAAGCACAAGGAAGTATGACAAGGAGAATGACTTGTATGAAACTTTCCGGAAATGTGAGGTAAACATTCATCTTCTTAATTTGTTGAATAGTGTCCCTAGGTATGCAAAGTTCTTGAAAGAACTTTGTACACCTAAGAGAAATCCTAAGAAAGGAACCCATAAGGTTAGGGTGAGTGAACATGTTTCGGCAATTTTCAAACAAAATTTACCAAAGAAATGTGGAGACCCAGGCATGTTCACCATCCCTTGCACCATTGGAGGGCAAAGTTTCAAACGTGCCATGTTAAACCATGGAGCCTCTATTAACGTCATGCCCCTATCCATCTATGAGACCCTAGGCTTAGGACCTTTGTCTAAGACCGGGGAGGTTATTCAATTAGCCGATAGGTCTAGTGTCTATCCCAAGGGCATGGTAGAGGATGTGCTAGTGGAAGTAGATAACCTTGTCTTCCCGGCGGATTTCTACGTCTTAGACATGGAATCTAGCTCTAGTGCCACCCCTCTCCTTCTTGGTAGGCCGTTTATGAAAACTTCAAATACCAAGATCGATGTTTCAAACGGGTGTTTGACAATGGAGTTTGAAGGGAAAAGATTGACTTACAATATATATGACTCCATGCGACACCCTAATGACCATCAATCTTGTTTCTTCTTGGATATCTTTGAGCCATTAGTGAATCAAATGTACAAATTTTGTGATAGAGACCCACTCGAGGTGCTTTAACTAACAATATGGAAGAGGAAGGTTTGCGTTTGTTGTTGGCAGTTGATGTGCAGGAACGTCTCGAAGACTTGGAAAGGGAAGAGCCTCTAGAGACATATGAAGAACTCAATATAATTGATATGCTGAAAACAGGGCAAGGCAGCGAAAAACGCTAGCAGCGCCCCACGACGCTGCCAGCGTCACACGACGCTGCCAGCGTCCACCAACGCTGCCAGCGTCCTGCTCTGGCAAATCTGTCCGAGATATTTGCCTTAAGCATTCCACTCCACAAGCCCCTCCCTTCCATTATCCAGCCCCCGAAGGTCGAGTTGAAGACCCTCCCAAGCCATTTGAAGTATATCTTCCTAGGGGACAACAACACCCTACCACTTATCATTTCAAGCACGCTCAACGAGGACCAAGAAGACAAATTGGTAGCATTACTTCAAAAGCATAAGGATACATTTGGGTGGAGCATAGCGGACCTAAAGGGGATAAGCCCGGTGACTTGCATGCACAAGATAAGACTTGAAGTGGATGCCAAACCGGTCCGACAACCCCAAAGGAGGCTCAATCCACCAATGGCGGAGGTAGTGCAAGAAGAGGTAATTAAACTATTGCAAATGGGCATCATCTTCCCTATTTCCGACTCCCGTTGGGTTAGCCCAACTCAAGTCGTGCCCAAAAAGGGAGGAGTGACGGTAGTCAAGAACGCACAAGGAGACTTGGTCTCCACCCGACCACAAACCGGTTGGAGGGTGTGTATTGACTACCGCCGCTTGAATGCGGTTACATTGAAAGACCATTTCCCGCTACCATTTATTGATCAAATGTTAGAAAGACTAGCGGGAAAAGCTTTCTATTGTTTCCTTGACGGGTACTCGGGATATTTTCAAATCCCAATCGCACCCGAGGACCAAGTCAAGACCACATTCACATGCCCATTCGGTACATTTGCTTATCGCCGTATGCCCTTTGGTTTATGTAATGCACCGGGAACTTTTCAACGGTGCATGTTGAGTATTTTCTCCGACTATGTAGAAAGGATCATAGAAGTATTCATGGACGATTTCACCGTCCATGGGGACTCCTATGATGCATGTCTAAAACACCTTGCTCTTGTCTTAGAGCGATGCCAAGAGTCCATCTCATTTTAAACTCCGAAAAATGTCATTTCATGGTAACTAGTGGCATCGTTTTAGGACATGTAGTGTCGGAAAGGGGGGTTGAGGTGGATAAGGCTAAGGTTGACATTATCAAAACCTTACCTTATCCCTCTAACACCCGAGACATTAGGTCTTTTCTCGGACATGCCGGTTTCTACCGGAGATTTATTAAGGACTTTTCCAAGATTGCTAACCCCTTATGTAAGCTTTTGCACAAAGAAGCGGAGTTTGTCTTTGATGCCTCTTGTAGGAAAGCTTTCGATGATTTGAAGGAGAGATTGGTCACCGCACCAATTATTCAAGCACCGCAATGGGATCTTCCATTTGAAATCATGACCGATGCAAGTGACTACGCATTGGGAGTGGTTTTGGGTCAAAAGAGTGACAAGGGACCCCATGTGATCCAATATGCATCTACCCTCTTGAATGATGCTCAAAAGAACTACTCTACGACGGAGAAGGAGTTCCTTGGTGTGATATATGCCCTAGAAAAATTCCGATCCTATCTCTTGGGCACAAAGGTGATCATCTACACCGATCATGCCGCCATTAGATGAGGTGGCAAAGAAGGATGCAAAACGACGGTTGTTGAGGTGGATCCTTCTCCTAAGTGAGTTCGATGTGGAGATAAAAGACAAGAAAGGAGTGAAGAATATAGTGGTGGATCATTTAAGCCGGCTAAACCTTGAAGGAAGACCATCATGCCCTCTTGATGAGGTTGAAGGAGGTCTCCCTCATGAGTCCCTATATGCCATCCAAGTGGAGGAGCCATGGTATGCTACCATGGTCAACTATTTGGTGACAAAGCGGCTTCCAAGCCATTTCTCTTCTCATCAAAAGAGCAAAGTAAAATCCGATGCAAAGTACTATATGTGGGATGATTCATACTTGTGGAAGTTTTTCCAAGATCAACTTATAAGAAGATGTGTGCCCGAAAGTGAGATTCCATCCATCTTACATCATTGTCATGACTATGCATGTGGATGGCATTTTGGGCCACAAAGAACCGCAAGGAAAGTGCTTGAATGCGGTTTCTTTTGGCCAAGCCTCTTCAAAGATGCCCATAACTTTGTAAAAACTTGTGACCGATGTCAAAGGGTAGGGAATTTGACAAAAAGAAATGAGATGCCACAACAACCCCTTCTATATTGTGAAGTTTTTGATGTATGGGGAGTTGACTTTATGGGCCCCTTTCCTAACTCCGGTGGTTATTTATACATCCTCTTGGCGGTAGATTATGTGTCAAAATGGGTTGAAGCAATTCCTACCCGCACCGATGATGCAAAGGTAGTAGCCATCTTCATCCAAGAGAACATATTCTCCCGGTTTGGTTTTCCAAGGGCTATCATTAGTGATAGGGGTACCCATTTTTGCAACAAGGTGATTGGAAACCTTCTCAAGAGGTATGGGGTGAACCATAAAATCTCAACGGCCTATCACCGACAAACAAACGACTAAGCCGAGCTCTCCAATCGTGAGATAAAAGGGATCCTTGAAAAACCGGTTAATCCGGATAGAAAGGATTGGAGCAAGAGGCTACTTGATGCTTTGTGGGCATATAGAACCGCTTTTAAAACCCTCATTGGCATGTCCCCATTCCGTCTCATCTATGGCAAGGCTTGCCACCTCCCCGTGGAGGTTGAGCACAAAGCCTATTGGGCTATCAAATCATTCAACCAAAACCAAGATGAGAGCGGTATGCACCGAAAGCTTCAATTACAAGAACTTGAGGAAATTCGCCAAGATGTGTATGAGAACTCCTCCATCTACAAGGAGAAAACAAGGAGATGGCATGACGGGATGATAAACCGTCGGGTTTTCAAGGAGGGCGATCAAGTTCTTTTGTTCCAAAATCGGTTTAAGCTCTTCCCGGGTAAGTTGAGGTCAAGATGGTTTGGACCTTACACCGTCAAGAAGGTGTTTACCCATGAAGCTATTGAGGTGGAAGGGCCCGGGGATGGAAAGCTACTTAAGGTGAATGGCCACCGCCTCAAACATCACTTCCAAGGATGTGCCCGGGAGGGGGAAGAAGAAGTCTTGCTTGAGGACCCCGTTTATGAAGGTTGAAAAGCTTGGAGTCACTAAGTCG
This sequence comes from Heliosperma pusillum, assembly GCA_022085475.1. Taxonomy (NCBI): domain Eukaryota; kingdom Viridiplantae; phylum Streptophyta; class Magnoliopsida; order Caryophyllales; family Caryophyllaceae; genus Heliosperma; species Heliosperma pusillum. Next base: position 9,250 of record JAIUZE010072275.1, on the reverse strand, counting down.
AGCCATCGACTCTAAATAAACGGCAAATCATGTACATACTCTATCCTTGTGAATATTTCTTTGAAGTTTCATTGTTAATTCTTAGCATTTGAGTTGTTTTTAATTAGTTAGAAATTGCATCAATCAAAATTTTTTGAAGTTACTAACGGTTTTGTGAGGTTTTGCGAGCTTTCGGCCGCCTCGGGATGCGTGCCATGGATAAAAAGTTCGGGAATCGATGAAATTTGGATATTGGAGGTTCTTATGGGCCATTGGAGTGAAAATGCAAGTATAGAGTGTTTGTAACACTTAGCCAAATTTTGGCTAAGTGCAAAGGGAAGCAACACCGGTAGTGAAGGACGCTGCCAGCGTCGTATGCAGTTTTCAGCTTTTGTTTTCCTAATTGCACGAGTTCATTCACAAATCAACCCAATCTTTCAATTCTTGTTTTTCACGAACAAACCCCAAAACACCCCCTAATCCTTCAAAACGTCATCTTTCTCCCTCAAATATTCACAAACCTTCATCAAAATCAATCAAATTATTCATCCTAATCATTATTCTACCTTCAATCACCTCAAAATCAACCTACATCAATCACAATCTCAGAAAATCCCTTTTTGAAAACCTAGAATTTTTTTCCTCAAATTCGTTTTTTAGGAACTTTAGTGGGTTTTTAAAAGGGTTTTGACGGATTCCTTACCTATTCTAATCATCAAGGAGCTTGAGTTTTGTGGAATCGGAAAGGTATAACCTCATACTCAACTTTTCCCTTATTCTTTAAGTTTTTGCTCGAAATTAGGCTTGAATTAGTCTTAGTTTGAGTTTACCCCTTGCCCTTGATTGATTGTGTAGTTAGGATTGGACAAATTTTTCTGAGTAAGGCATAGAAATTCAAAAAACACTAAGCTTTTGAGGTGTTGAAATTGTTGCACACCAAGTGTTTGTTGAATTGCTTGAGTGAAAAATTTCTTTGAGTGATTGCTTGTTGTTGTTGTTGTATTGTTTCGTTGTTGAATTTTTGAAGAAAAATGGCACCCAAAATCTCCAAGTTGTTTGGAAAAGGAAAGAATAAGAGGGCCGCGGTGAGTGAGCCCGACACCGAGGTGGAAGCGGTGTTCATGGGCTATGAGAGGTTGAGTGCTCAATATAAGAAAATATGGGACAAACTTACCACACCCCGCCAACAACCACTCATAGCTACAAAATTCTTTTCCCCAAGCACCCTCCATGCCTTGGGCATGTTCGACTTAACAAGGGATATGCTAGCTAAAGTAGGGCTAGAGGCTTATCTCGAACCGGACTCTTGGGATTACACCTATAGGGAAGAGAGTTTGGGGGGAGAGTGGTGAGGAGGCGGAGGTAGAGGAAGTGCCTTTGAGGCCAAGACGGAGGGAAAGGAGAGAGGGCGGTGAGGGAAGTGAGCGAGTTAGCGAGGAGATAGAGATCCTCGCCATTGAGCAAGGACCTTTCCAAAACCCACATTTTCAACAACAACAACAACAACAACAACAACAACAACAACAACAACAACAACAACAACAACAACAACAACAACAAAAACAACAACAACAACAACAACAAAAACAAAAACAACAACAACAACAACAACAACAACAACAACAACAACAACAACAACAACAACAACCACCACCACCATTCCATTCCCAATCATCTTACCAAAGCCACCAAGACACCGACACCCCTATGTTTGACGCGGAGACTCGTTCTAGCATCCCAATGGAGCCATGACAACAACAAATGGCATCCTATTTTGCTAGCACCAACGATGTCTTAAAGCACATTAGTGGAAGGGTGGACGATTCTTACACTTGGCAACAAAGACAAGGAGGTAGGCTAGAGTCCTTAGATGATTGGCACAATGTAGTGGAGGAAAGAGAGAGGTTGAGAGCGGAGGCCGAGAGGGCTCAACAAGAGGAATGGAGGAGCATGGTAGCACGGCAAGAGGAAGCCCGCCTTTGGAGGGAGCAACTAGACAAAAGGTGGCAAGAGCAAAATGAAATGTGGACAACCCAAAATGCTTGGAGGGAGCAAGCCACAAGCCATTTCCAAGCTCAAAATGAGCGCCACCACACTTATCTTCAAGATTCATATGAAGATGCGGTGGCACAAGAAGATGTTTATGGCTTGGCTAGCTCACTCTTTGGCATGTCCATCCAACAAAACCCGGGCTACCCCACTCCTTACACACAAGAGGCCCTTGATGAAAGCCTAGAAAGAAGAAGAAGGGTTAGAGAAGAAAGAGAAAGGAGGAGAAACCGAGGAGGTGCCTCGGATTCTTCCAATTTCAACAATTGATGAAGTATCCCGCCTTTTCCCCAACAATGAGGACATTGTATGATCTAAGTGTGGGGGAGAAGCTTGTATATAGTTATTTTGTTTTGATGCATTGTATTTTGTTTTGTTTTTATTTTGAGGAAAAAGAAAGAAAAAAAAAAAAAGAGAAAAAGAAAAAGAAAAAAAAATATATTGAAAATCCCGGCTAGGTGAAAACCCACAAGGGTGGGCACCTAGGCAAAAATTGGGAAGGTGGCCGAGGACGGAATGAAAACCCGAAAGGGCATTCCGGGCAAAATGAAAAATCGAGTTGCGAGCCACCAATGAGAGGAAAGGAAAAACTAAGGTGAAAACCCGAAAGGGCACCTTAGGCAAAATGAGGGATTTTCAAGAAAAAAAATGAATAAAAAAAAGAAAAAATGAAAAAAATTTGAGCATAATACTTTCTATGATGAGGATCTTGGAGGCATAAGAAGGGAGTTATAAGGAGGAATTTGGAAGGAGGCTAGCTTAGGATTTCTTTTATTTTTATTTTGAGTCACAAATTTGGTTCCAAATTGGTGGATTTCTCTTGGTTGTGCAAATTGTGTAGTTTGGGGCCAACCAAGTAACCATGTTATACACTAGTGGAGTAATAAGGGGGTGGTATAAGAAGTGGAGTTGCATGGAGTTTGGTGATGAGGACCATCTCGCTATGCCTTGGGATAAGGCAAAGATGGTCATACTACATTCTTGGGAGCTATAAGAAGGAAGGAGTTGAGTTGAGATGAGTCGGAGTTGGTGGTGTTTCGAGTCTTGTATAGAGGGAGTTATAAGTAGGAAGTGGTAAGGGAAGAGTGTTAAAACAACCTTGAGTCATTTTTTTTTTAATAGGTGGTTGTGTTTTGAGGGAGATATAAGAAGGTAGTGGTGAGGGAAGAGAGGTCATTACCTTCACATGCTATGTTTGGACTCGTGTTTGTCTTGCTAATCTCGAGTTTTACTCGGGACGAGTAAAAGTCCAAGTGTGGGGGTATTTGACAACACCAAATTGTGTTGTGTCTAGTAGTATTTATTAGGGTCATTTGTTATACTTTTTACGGGCCAGTAGCGTTGTTTTATGTTAACCTTAGTTTTTGTAATAATGTTGTTATTTAGTAATTTTAGTCAATTTTGAGAGTCAAACCCGGAAGTCAACGAAAAGTCAAACCCGAAACCCGAGACCCAAAACCCGGAAATTGGAGTGGGCTAGAAATGAATCATCAAGGCAAGAATATCAAACCCAATGGGTCAATGGAAGTCAAGGCGGGGCTAAAATCCAAGGGTCAACGAAAATCAAGACGGAAAAGCAAAGGGAAAACTGGCAGCACAAAACGCTGCCAGCGTCAGGGGACGCTGCCGGCGTCACCACGACGCTGCCAGACGCTGCCAGCGTCCAAGTCTCAGGTGTGCGTTCTTCATTTCTCCGTCTTGTCTTTTGAAAGCCCATTCTTCAAGGCCCCTAGGTTTGCGGACCAAGGGTATATAAGAAGCAATTTGAAGAGAGAAAAAACAACTTGGCATACAACATTGAACAACATAATTTTTCCTTAGAATTTCTCTCTAGTTTGTTCTTCATTTTTGGCTTCTGTAATTTATTTGAACTTCAACATGGGTTTTGAACTTCAACATGGGTTGTAATATAAGGATTATGGGTAGCTAATCTTTCCATTACTTGGTGTAATTTGAACAAGTTCACACCTTTAGCATTGTATGAATCTCTAATCCTCTTCTTCCTTATTTAATATAATTTGTTTGTGTTAATCTTTTTTGTTGAGTGGATAAATATTTGGTTTGACTAGCTTGACATTTTATTTGCTTAATGAATGCTTGTTCTTGGTAGGAATTGTCAACCTATACTTGAATGTGTGAAGTAAACTTGAAAGACTTCAACTTTGGTTTAAAGTTAGAGTCTTTTGGGTGATAAGTTATATGTTGTGTGATTTTTACATGGTTTAGTGTTGAATTGCATGATTCTAGCTTAATCCTTTGGTTTAATACTTAAAGCTTACTCCTTTGCTTGTGCTTATGTTTTAATAAGTGTTGGTTAAGTTGTAAAGGGTCAATCTTGGGGGGTTTAATCCATGTTGACTATTTCTTAGGAGGTAGTATTAGATAAATAAGAGGAGAGGTATAAAGGGGTCATCTTTGTTAATTGTTGTGTTACTTGGGATAATTGCACTAAGTATTTTCTCTCATATTTGATTAATTGCATAGAAGGTGTTTGTTCAAGTGTCTAGACTAGAATTTCATGTTTCAAGTTGAATCATCTTTTTACCCAAATTCCCCCATCTATGTTATCCTACATGTTTTCTCATTGTGAATATCATAGTTTGTAATTAATTCAAGCCTTTGTTTTAATTAGTGTCTTAATTAGTAATTAGTACCTTAATTTGTGATTAGAGTAATTAGTTTTGTTAATTGACTTTTTGCAAGAGTCTAGATTAGTTTAATTTAGCTAATACCGTCTTCTCTTGGGTTCGACCCTATTCTTACCATTTTACTACCTTATTTGAGATAGTTTATGTTGGTCTAGGAGTTATAAATTGTTATTTGATTGTAGCTAATTAGCGGGATTAGCGACACCGTTAAAAAGCCTCGTCATTATTCTAGTTTTATTGGCTTTCCTAATAATTACTCTATAATTAAGGTAATACAATTTACATAGTGAAGGATATTAAACACTAAAGGAATACTTTAATACTTTAATAGTGTCATTTGCTGCTTCTAAATAATAGGTGCATGTGAAATTATAATTTTAAAGGCTAATTATATAATTTTAGTGTAATTGTCGAGTGATTACATAAATTTTTTATATATGAATTTTGAAGGGTAATTATATAGTTTCAATATATATATAAAAAAATCGAATGGAACTAATTAGGCCAAACATATGATTTTATAAGAAGACGATTCTACAAAAGTTTGGCCAAATAACCCTAACGTTTCCAAAAAAGTAGCTTATGAATAAACTCCTTCTAAAAAGGAGAAGCTGTTTTACATAAGCAATACCAAACAATACCAATGTACGTATACTTCCGGATTTGAATATATTTTTAACACTTGGTCTTGCTTGAGACGGGGCGACCCGTCTTATTACTTTAGACGGGTCAAGTCCCCTCACAAAAGAGCAAGTGGAGCAAGTGGAAGGATTATCCATTATTCCCCCACTTGGCCACTTGCTCTTTTTGTGAGGGGGCTTGACCCGTCTGAAATGAGAATTTGTGATTTTTTAAATGAGCAAGTCTATTGCAAAACGATTTACAATAAGAGGATAAATCATCTACTAAAGACAATTTTGCCCTTATTAAAGAAATGGTGGTAAAGGACTGACGGGTGGGTCATGGGTGAGAATTCTTTAGGTAAAAAGACCTTTCGTTTTACAATGAAACTAGTTTTAAACCCGTGTAAATTTGCACGGGTATGTCGTATGTGGATGTTATCGCCGCTGAAATGCAATGAATGGATGAAAAATATTGCTTATAATAATGTAAATAGTAGGAAAAAAACGTGTTACGAAATACAATTCAACATACATCTTCTTACAAATAATTGAAAAAACATAATTTAGTCACTTTAAGTGCGCAATCTTCAGTACAATATTTTGACAACGTTTTATGTTCATTTATACTATAGGTTTTTTAGTTCAAAATATAATATTATAAGAATATAATAATAAATATAAATATACCCTTATCAAGACTTATATTAAAATGAGGTGAAACAACTTATTAATTGTTTTTAGAGTCATAAACCGCAATGACCTTATGAAGATGTGCATCTTGACCATTATATATAAAGGTCAATATAATACGATACGGTATATGTAAAACTGTAAAAAAAATGACCCGATATAATATGATCGGGTACATGACCCGATAATAACCCTCATATTAAGAGTCAAGACATGCTCGACCCGTGGGTCATGACTCAGCTCGTGAACATGTAAAATTATTCAATTTTTTTTTTAAACTATGACCTTCGAACTACGTAGTCTGTAGTATAAAATTGACTTTTAGATCTTCGAGATAAAATATGCTTGTATTAGGGCAGAGCAAGGATCGGATATCCGATCGAAAGTGCTACTTTGGATCGGATATTTAAAATGGAACGATTTGAAACAATATATCAACATTATAGTCCAACATTGCAGTGCTGTATATTTATTAGAACCCAAGTATAAGTATTACATTCTAAACACAATCATTAAATAAAAAATTGGTAATAAATGGCAGGAAAAAAAATGTAAATAGTAGAAAAATATAGTTTCGGATCGGATATCCAAATATTTTCATTCTAATATCCATATCCGATCCATTACCAAAATGTTCAGGTAATCGGATTTTTTTGCTCAGTCCTAGCTCGTATTTATCTAAAGTTCTAAGCATATTTCACCATGAGATTACTCAAGTGATTATAATATTCAATTTAGTTGTTGTTAAACTACGTATCATGTATATGTAACAACGGCTAATCAATACTTCGTGTCCAAACGCGATATTGAATATATTAAATAAAAATATGTTTTTCTTAGTTATACCCAATATTAAAATAAATAATAAGGTATACTATTTTATAATAAAAAAATTAAAAAAAAAATATTTATAAAGAACTCGAATTGTATTTGACTCTGACCCACCCATACAAACCCATATTTTTCAAACCTACAAATACTCAACCTTATATCTTATATCATACCTAAACCCGAAATAATCGAAACTCTAACCAATCTAATCAACCGATTAAAAAGGCGGGGTGTATGTGAGGAATTTTTATAAAATTTCTACTTCACTATCAATAATAGTGTATACTTAATCGACATCCCATAAAAAATGGACAAATTCTCATTTCAGACGGTCTTTTTTCGTCTAAATTAAAACGAACAAAATTTGATAACTGTACGATAAAATATAAATATTTACTGATAAAATGTTATCATCAGTTTTTTTGTTAAAAGTGACAACTTTAATTATGCATTTAATCATTTAGTCACACTTAATAAAATGTTGACATTTTTTCGTAAGAGAAGACAGTTTTATGAAAGATTTATTACAATGGTGAAATCTCCGTGCCAAACTCATCTGCACGTGAATTTGCTTGGCCCATTTATCGTGCCCAATATTGCCCACATTAAGTTGTCCACTATGTCCCATATGAAACCCAATCATAAAACATGAGATCAAGTTGATCATCTTTTACTTAAAACTAGTTTTAAGCCCATGCAAAATTGCACGGGTTAAGCAAAATTAGTTAAATATCAACAAATTATACACGATAATGTTTATACTCATATTCTTTTACTACACAATAATGTTTACTCATGTCCTTATACTCATAAATATCAACAAATTGATCACGAAAAATATGAAAAATTGGACGGAAATTATGTATCAATGATGAATATTCAAACAAATACAGAGTAACATTGATGTATTTGTAGTCCATAGACCTTAATTAGACTCCTCTAATTATTTACTAAATTACTTATTAATTTAGTTTTAATGATCTATGTAACATGCATGCAAATATAAAGACATTTATATAAAGAAGAATTTCCTCACATTGATATGGAAAATATAAGGGCACAACAAGAACTCCTTCTTGTTGTTCTTGAGCTACAAATATGGATGAACACAAGTAATCTCCAAAGTAGAAGATCTCCTCTAAGTTGCACCAAGATTAACCAAATAATCTACCCTTATTATTAACTAGATAATAAGATAGATATAATACTACTAATATTATGACTATATTACTACACTAGTAATACTTAGTAAATATTAGTATTTGAGAGTTTTTAGTGAGAAGAAGAGTTTTAGAAAGAAGTATGACAATTGCACAAAATCAAGTGTAATAAAATGAACAACTTTTGTTCATTATTAAGGCCATAAGGCCGGATCCTCATGTCCAAAATTGGACTATTATTTGTTCAATTTTATCACATGCATTTGAGTGGAGTGTTGTAGAAAAGATGATGATTGTTTTATACTTGTTATGTCACTTTCAATAAGTAACTAAAGAGTAAAAACAAGAACAAAATCATCACCCTTGTAACTACATCTTAACCGGCCACAATTGGTCTAGTTAGGTCCATTTTGATTTTTGATATTTGTCTCACAAATACTTATTGATCATATGGTTAATTATCTTGTATAATTAAGTGTTAATTGGATCATATAACAATTATATGACTCAATTAAATAAATAATATGTACTTAACATTTTAAGTAATATTTTACCATTATATCAATATATAATGGGTCCCACAATGCATGGTTAATTTATTTTACAACTCCTTGTAAATATAATTAACTAATTACTTCTATCTCAAAACCTCAACTAATTTAGTAATTTAACGATTAATTACTAAGTTAAATCGTATTTAATCGTATTAAAATAAGATATAAATTTATTAGTCAATTATCGCATAATTGAAAAATAAGTTTAATCGAATTTGAGTTCTTAACTCAATTTCTAACAATTAACTCTCGGACATATCGAATATATGTAATGTACTAATTAACTGTATCGTATACAAATAATTAGTTACTATTTGGATTTCATCCTTTAGGTGTGACCGAAAGGGATCAGTTGATCACCGCCGTCAAACGACAATAAAGTCAAACTCTAGTCAGCCAACCGTTATTGATTTACGTTAATCAACTGACTAATCATATATATAGTCAATAAATATCCCAATTATATTCCTTAATAAGATTTATTATGTGGCGCACTATTGTGGAGGACACCTACTCCAACAATCTCCCACTTGTCTGACACAAGTGGGCGTCACCAATTCTCTTGTCTCTTTATCACATCTCCCACTCAACGCAAGGTGTCTTTCAGGTCGCACTTGCGATTGACAATAGATAGAGTGGTTTTCTCGATAGGAGAGTAAAAGTTGACCGGAAAAATCTATCATAGATCTTTTCCCGAGCGTGTGCCACGCATTATT
>JAIUZE010072274.1:0-14777 GCA_022085475.1 Heliosperma pusillum | reverse complement strand
ATTTTCCCGCATGCTTAACATAATTAAAACCCGTCAAAACAACAATTAAACAATCAAACATCGACACAACCCAAAGACCAAAACCCGGACCCACCATGAACCAGCCCAGACCGGGTCTGAACCGGCCTGGACCGGCTGGTTTGGTCCGGTTTGGGCTGGTTTTTCCAGCCTATTCCCACGGTTCAAACAACATCAAACAACAAATTAATTTCAACATGTTTTAATTATCAAACAACCATTTTAACATCCATCCATACAAAAATTCATGATTATTAACAAACCATAAAAATATGCCAAGAACACTAACTTATTATAAATTCATACCACCTAATAAAAACAACTACTTATCATATTACTACTAAAAATCCTTAAATCATAAAAACATGAACCATAAACAAAGATGAACCAAAATCAAAAGAAACAAAACTAAAGGCTATGTTACTAACTAAAATCATAAATAACCATAATATGAACCAAAAACTAAAAGTAAACAAAAGCTATGTAACATATATCCGTCGAGTAACTCGGAATCGTTACCTTAGCTAGCAAAACCACTTAGCACCAAAATAATAAGAAGTATATAAATAAGAAACCCTTCTACTAATCTTCACCCAAAATATACGAGTCTCCAAACTCGTCTTCAAAATCTTCCCCTATAAGAAATGACAAGAAAAACATTATTAAAACTTAAAACTTAATTTCTCATAATTAAAGTGTTGAAAACGATCTTGACGGAATTGAAATTAAACCGTACGTGAAGATGGGGAGCGAAGAGGAGAGTCTATAAATATAAGATAGGACGGATTTAATTAAGAAATGAAGGTTTTATGAAGGTTTTTCTCAAGAACGATGAAGAACAATTGATGAACGACGAAGAACACGAAGAACGATTAAAGAAAGTGATATTTTGATCTTAATTTGATTTGTTGAAAAATGAAAAGTTGTTAGTGAGTAGTAAAGGGTGAGGGAGCCGTGTAATTATAGGCAAAAAGGAAATGTCGGTTTTGAAATTGTTGTTACGTAATTGACTCTCGTTTAATAATTATTTTACGGTAAACGATTAAGGATAATTAACGATAAAGTTAAGTAAACTAAATATCAAGATATTATGCTATTAATAATCAAAAGAAGGGCAAATATCTAGTCCTATTAGAGGACTTAGGAGCCGTGTGGTATGGTGAGAAGACGGATCTGATTTCGAGCGTTTTGCGTAATTCTCGTTAACTGATCGATAAAGTGAAATAATATCTAGATACTATGATATTGTAATCAAAAGCAATGAAAATATCAAGGTCTATTAGAGGGGAAAGAGAGCCGTGTGGTATTGTGTTTGTCGGGTCAGTTTTGTAAACGATTTGCGTAATCTCCGTTGACGGAACGATAAAGTAACAAATATCTAAGATATTTGTATTAGTTTAATTGAAAGAATTAAAATATCTCAAGTGAGTGGAAAACGATGACATGGGCGCGTGACTCATGCCAAAGTCGAGTTTCGAGTTTGTTACGGTATTTACGATGAGTCGGGAATAGTTAAATGACGTTCGGTTTAAAACCGTAAAAGTTATTCTTTAAATTCCGAATAAATTCAAAATAATTATATTAAATTATGATAAATCTTAATAAATCTAAATAAAAATAAATCAAAAATATTATTTTTTTAAATAAAATTCCGGTCTTCAAACTTATGAGGCGAGTCGGGAAAAAGTCAACGGAAGTCAAAGTTGACTGAAAAGTCGAGAAAAGTCGAAGATGACTTAAAAGTCAAGAAAAGTTTAGGACGACTTAAAAGTCAAGAAAAAGTCAATGACGACTTTAAAAAGTCAAGGAAAAGTCAAAGACGACTTAAAAGTCAAGACAAGTCAAAGATGACTAAAAACGGTCTTTTCATGAAATCTCTCAAAAATTCCAAATACGAACGCGGAATTTCAAAATAAGACTCGGAACAAAAATTCCTATTTTAAAAACTTAAGTTCTACTGAAAAGTGTTAGTAAATATTTTTACTAGAAAAATCGGGTACTTTTCGGGTTGTTACAGTCCTCTTCGTAACGAGTTGGCTGGCTCGACTGTGTTGGCAAGAATGGTCCGCCCCCCGAACCGCGCAAAATGGTCGCCTATTACACGACTCACTAACTCTGCCTGGGGATCGGGTTTAGTACTAGTCTGAAGCTTGTAAAAAGGCTTTTGACGCACCTTCTATTCTAATCTAAAAGGTCGAATTTAGAGCCTGGCCAGCCTCTTCTGCTCTGCCTCTTCCTTCTTTCTGGTACAGGAAAGATTGAAACCGACTAAAATCCAAACAATGAAATCTAAAAGCTTATCGCAACATCTAGACTCAGCGGAAGCTAATCGACTCATCATTCAGCGGCGATCCCGCATGCTTAATGTATTACATGCTAAACTCTTGCTCACAATTCCCCAATTGATCACAACAGTTTTAGAAAACAACACGGGGTCAGTAAAATTATACATTAATCATCACGGGGGCAATGCAATCATAGTTATAGATCATCACCAAATCCAAGCTTAGGTAACCAAAATGGCTCTCACTACAACGAGTAGCTGGGTTCCCATCGCAACATGATACCCTCTCCTGCCCATACCAGACCGCAACACTGGACACCAAAATCCCCGCTCATCTCAACGAGCTCAATCCGACTCATTAATGTGCACATCTCTCTTTTGACGAGAGCCACATGAGGAGAGACCTGGGGCTAGAACTCTCTCATGAAAATGGTCCACAATATCAATCACAATCATCATCATACCAATATCAGAATCATCATAAAAATCATCATCATAATCAATATCATGATTATCATCAACAATCAATATACAACTATACTGAGTAGGGAAACCCTACCTCAAACGCAGTCCAAAATGACCAGATCACGCAAGATTAGAATTGATCCTCTACGAAGCTCCCTCCTAACAATGATACAAAGAAATCTAATATCAATAAATAATCACAATTGCCTTAATCTCAACCCTAACTCAGATTATAGTTTTAACAACTCTACCCAACAATGCTAATTATACTAAGGTTTAGATACTTACGAAAAAGATCAACGCGATGAATGATTATGATCTAGCAACAAGGATGATCACGAGCTCGGAATTAAGATTTGAAGGATTAAGAGTGCTTAGAGGGTGTTTTAGGGTTCATAAAAATGATTAAAAACTGTCAAAAAGTTTTTATATTCTCTTAATCGTGTTAATCCAAAACCGCTCTATTTGTGAATCAGATAGAAGCACTCGGTCGAGTATTACGCATACTCAACCATGTGCCTAAGAGACATTCACCTCTACTCGGTCGAGTACACCATACTCGACAGAGTACCAAGCTAAAAGAGTACGGAGTATTACAATAATACTTAACCTACGGTAACTCCTCACGAGGAACTTGGTCGGTCTCAAGTAATCTAAAGAGAATCAGTCTTAGTTATCAGACGGGTTTTTTTTAAAAACCCCACAAGGCTAGGTTTGTTCTTATTTTCAGGTGTAAGCCAAGATAAGGGAATCTGTAATACTCTTTGCATGGGGTGCCCCTACAGAAATCCATTGATACGCTTATATGACTTGTGTTTAAAGGGATAGAAAATACTACTTATATCAACGAAGTGCAGTTTCTTTTTTGGCTATCCATGCAACAAAAACTCCACAATTAAGCGTGGTTGCTTGGGAGTAGGCTTAGGATGGGTAACCTCTAGGGAGTTCCCGAGATGCACTATGAGTGACGACAAAATGCGTTTTAAAGGTCCTGTGTTTGGGCATGGGTGTTACAAAATATTTCCATGGACCTCAATTCCACAAAAGCAAAAGCCTAGCCAGGATCGGTGTCATTCAGAACTCGTATTTCATTATGAAATGAGTAATTCAGATCTTTAATGTTCACATCCTCTATCGGGAGCTACAATGAATGATCCCGGGGGTAAAGCGAACCTCTCAATATGCTTCACAACCAAACCACCTAAACTTCATGGTACACAAACACAACAACAATCATACAACACAATCATCATTATTATCATCATCATAAATAACAAAATATATTATATTATAATCATTCATATTAACCAAAATTGAGTAGGAAGATCGTACCTTATTAAATGTGAAATCTCAATCAAGCACAAGCAACAAGAAGCTATAATCCTAGTCAGGGAGTGTTGATCTTCTAACGTTAGGATAAGAATGAAACTAGAGGGAGAAAATCCCCTGTTTGCTACTACGTAACTTTTTTCGCAAGCAATGGCTTGAACTAAGATCGTAGCTAATAATCCTTGTCCAGTTTCTTCTCAAAAATCAGAAAAACAATCGAAAAATGATTGTCCAAACACAAATAAAGGAGTTAATTTGAATATTAATTGTCCAAACAATTGAAAAATGCATTGGCTAGACTTGTCGTGAGTCTCCAAATTAGTATTTTTATCTACTACTAACTTGAACAATAGCAACGCTAAGTAGGGGTCGATCCCGCAAGGAAGGTCTATATTTAACGTGAGTTTATGCAAATAGTTTTAAGGTAACCAAATTGGGGGGTATTTGTGGTTTGAGTCTAATCTAGAAAAGTAAAATATTAAAATATTGGAGTAACTCAAATTATAAAAAAATCTTGGGTCTTACAATCTCCAAAAATGAGTTAGGTTTGATCATTGAATCTTTTAGACTCAAATTCTCTTAAATACTTTGTTGTGAAAACATATGTTTCCACTTCTCCTTACTTTTAGTTATTCACTACGAAAAGCGCACATAAACAACCCTTATGAGGATGACAATCTTGTCCAAGCGTATCTAAATTCAATCATACCATAGGTTATGACTAGAGAAGCCAACAAAGACGAACAAATGCATACACAAGCGGTTCAACATTTTAATTCATATGTTAAATATTCTCCTACAATTCAACAATTGATGAGCTATAGTTACTACCAATGTCTAGGCAAGTGAAAAAAAGATTCAAATTCCTAAACTAGCAATATATTAGAGATAAGACAAACTAGGTGATCAAACTAGAAAGAACTATCAATAATCTTAACAATGAATTGAGAATAAAAATCAATATACAAGAGATAATAACAAAGAATAAAAGACACTTACAAAACACTAGTTCATTTGTTTCAACTGTTTGACCCAAGATGATGAAGTTAGCCTTCCATACAAAAAGTATTCACTAAAGGAAACTAGGATTATTTTGTTTTTTATAATGATTATAATATGGATGAAGTGTGTGAAATTTGATCAAAAACATCTTTTTATATAGGTATTCAAATAGCATCTTCATAAAGCCTCATAAACTGTGAGCATAATTGCCGAATTAAAGGAGAATTAAAAGAGTCATCATAATCCAATTCTCAGCAGCGCCACACACGGCTTTTGAAACAGTCTTTTTTGCTACTCCAAGTGGCTAGCCGCTCCACGCGGCTCCCTTTTTTTTTTTTTTTTTTTTCCTTTGACGCTTCCTCTTCTTTCTTGCTTCCGTACTTTGACTTATCTTCAATCCACAATCTCTTAACTCTTATTAACCCATTATTTGGCATGAGTTTAGTCAAAGGAATAAGTGTAAAAATATCCAAGTCACTTCCCAAACTCGGAATGCGATTCTCGAACATGCCACCTACATATTACACCTAAATTACATATAAATACATCCAAACAATGGAACTACTACCAAAATGCATTACTGAGCTAAATTAACTGTAAATAACATATATCAAGGCTAAAGTAGCTAAGGATTGGGTTGGTAAAGACGGTATAAAACTGTCACATCATGCACTAAATTATGAGTCACATCTTGATTCTATACTTGAAGCTGAAGAAGTGGATGATAGAGTGGATGATGAAGATCCGGTGATGCAAGAGACAACACCTCCTAGTAAACTGTTGTTGCATTTGACGAAGGAAGATGTTGATGGTAAGATTCTTTATTGGCCATCCTTTATTTTATGCTATGTTTTAGGGGCAAATTCGCCTAGCAATGTTATTACTGGTTTTGTGAAGAGAGTATGGCAAAACTGTGGTGTTGATAAGACTTCTTTTATGCCAAATGGTATATTCCTTGTTAAATTTAAAACGAAAGCACAACAACAAGAGGTTCTAAATAATTGTCATCTGATATTTGACAACAAACCTGTTATTATTAAAGAATGGAAACCTGATACTGAACTAGTCAAACAAGATGTTCAGAAGATACCTATATGGATTGATATGTATGGTCTTGATGTGAAATTATGGGGGAATGGATGCCTAAAGAAGATTAGTGGAGAAATTGGTCGTAAGAATGATGAAGCCACAAGTCACAAACAGTTAGGTTATGCGAAAACTATGGTGGAGGTGGAAATTGGTCAGAATTTTCGTAAGGAGATTCAATTTGCTAATGAGAATGGGAAAATCCATTGCATTAGGTTTGGATATTGTTGAGCTAGTTTGTTGATAATGACATGCATAATTAATATGTGCCTTTAAATTAAGTTTTCAGGAAATTTTTAAACTCCAAGTAAGATTTAATCAAGCTTGATGAAATGTTGATGAAGTGTTGAATACCCAAGAAATTCGAGTTGTAATGAGTCATCTTGTTGTAATATAGAATATTATGATACTTACAACAAAAGCAACAACCATCGCAACTATTACCCCATCTGTCCAGTAACAATGAACACGATTGTTGCCCATGTCTGACATCTTTCAATCATTCAGATTTAAAGCTTTCAAGTACTTTAAACTTCCCAGTTTATTTCAGTTTGGATATAATTTTTAATTATTTTTAAATGATTTGCAACTTGTTTGAAAAGAGATGAGAAATAATCTTTTTGAAAAACTACTTGCTTAAAATAGCATAGACAAAAAATTTCCTTACAAAAAGGTAACTTCTTTGTTTTCTAAAATGTTTGTCATCTTATGCCTTTTACCCATGGAAAATCAGAGGGTAAAACTCTTTTTTTTTTTTTTTCTTAAGATTGCAACCTTCTCTCTTGTCCTTGTTACTTTGTCACTGGTGAAAACCCTTTTCAAAGAACATCTGTTTTGTTCACATGACTTGATATTTGACTTTCTCAAGGCATTTCTTTAATTATTTCAAATCATTTCTTCCCCTATAGGCACCCTTCTCTCATTTCCTCAACAAACACATTTCATTTTAAAATTGTTTTTCAAAAGTTTCAAACTTTTAAACTTTGCAAAAATTCTTCAATGTCTTCAAGACACGTAAATTGTTGCCTTAAGTATTGTACTCTCTTATCTAGAATATTTAGATCTTAATGAATTTGCCTCCGTTCTTTTCACAAGAAAAAAATCAGGGAATTTGATCTTGTAACTTTCTTAGATAAAGAGTCGAGTTTGAGACGGAAGAGTCTTAAGCTCCTTTTGCAACTGGAGTAGGTTGTTGGTCCTTTTTATTGTTAGGGTATTAAGTAGTCAGAATAGATCACTTAATTGAATCAATAAGAAGAAGATTGGACGTAGGTCTTTAAAGACTTGGTCGAACCAATTCAAAACTATTGTGTTGATCTCTCGTTATTTAATTTCCGCTGCAATTTATTTTACTCGTTTATTTCGTATTATATTCTAAAACAATAGTCTCGAATACTGTCACCTTCTTTAGCCATTAATTTATCTGCTAAGACGAACAAGTAAACGTCAGATTTACTGTCACATTCAGTTTACAACAACTTTCTAATTAAGTTATACACTCTTGATAACTAAATTCATTTGTTGTATCCATTTATTCCTCTCAAGGACAATCAGCTTTCTTTAATCAATAAAGATTAAGTTGAACTTTTTAAAGTAGTACCTAATTCACCCCCTCCCCCTCTTAGGTACTTAGAATCCAAACCCTTCAGATATGATTGGCTACCTTTGTCATGCTCAACTTGTAAAGGTATGGGGCATCTATCTGAAATTGCAGAAGGGGTACACAGTCATAGGTATTAAAGAGAATATGGAAGCCAAAGGTTCAACAACCTGAACGGTCTAAGGTTTATGTACCTAGTGCTTCTGTAAGGTATGTGCATGTTAATCCAAAGGGTATTTATGTGAAAGTGACAGAGACTAAGTTAATTACACGTAGTACAATCAAACATTGTTGAGGTGGAACAATCTTTACCTAGAAGAATTCTCATGTATGATGACGAATTATAATGGGGATATAAGGATTTTGACTTATGGGGGACAAACTATTATAGAAGCTCTAAATCAGTCATTGCAGAAAGAGAAAGCTGGAAGTGTGATAGGTAAAGGAAAGGAAAAGGAGGAGTCAAGTGGTTTGAAGCTTCATAATGGATAGCTGCGGTTTTTTGAAAGTAAGAGGCATGAATAATTCTAACAAAAAAAGGAAATAAAGGGGTTTTTAAGCTAGAATAAGTTAGGATTATTTGGAATTTTAGAAAAAAAAAATAAAGAATGATGATGGGAATAAAGTGAGGAGTAATTTGTGCGAGTCTTGGTCTACTTGCACGAACTCTAGCTATCACAAAGAAGTAGAATCTGGTTAATTTGGGAGCCAAAAATATTTACATCCCCCTACTAGGGGTGTTCAAAGGGTCAAACCCGGACCGGACCGGACCGACCCGGTTCGGACCGCAGACCGGAGAACCATTAAAATAAAAACCGGAGACCGGACCGCAGAGGTGTAAACCCGGACATGGACCGACCCTTAGGTCCGGTCTAGACCCGGACCGGTTCGCATAGACCGGCATTTGATGGGAGGATAAATGATGAAATCTGACATTTGACAAGTTTTTGGGCTGATGACATGATTTAAGTATATGTTGTGGCTTTTAATATAAATCTGCAAGGTTAAAGATCACATATTTAGATATGCAAATATATCAAAATTTGATCCCAAACAAACATATTGAGTACTAACAAAAAGTTGCAGTAGTAAAACAGAGAATAAGACTTATGAATATGATGATGTTTTTATACGTACCTTAATTACGTAAATGAGTATAATAATTATAGTAAGTAAATAAAATTGCTACCTTATTGTTGATTGATTCCTACGGAGTATAAAGTAGGAAGTAGTTTAAAAAGGCAAGAATGAAGAAGTTGCTGATGAAATCATAGTATTGGATTAGCAATTATGGCAAATTGGCAATAATTAATTTATTTCATTAATTATGGATGTTGACTTTCAAGATTCCAGTCGGTTTACGCATGCAACTTTCCATATTTCAACAGTCAACTTGCAATTAGCAAGCAAAATATTCACGCAGTCTTATTACGCCGGTCCATGGTTCTCACCGGGTCAACCCCGGTTCTGGACCTGCTGGGACCGGAGACTGGTTCTTGGTTTTTCTTGACCCGGAGACCGGACCTGGAATCGGCCGGTCCGGTCCGGTCTAGCCCTTAAGGTCCGGACAGGTCCGGTTCGGCGGTCCGGTCGAAATATTGTACAGCCCTACCCCCTACTACTAAAAGAATAAGTGAGCACTAGAATTTTTCCGCCTAAGTGAAATGCTCTTTGATTGGTCCTCACACTAAATGTCATATTAATTCTATACCATAAATATAAAATACTAATACATGCATTACCTAAACACACTTAATGGTATATTTTAATTGTGTTACAAACGTGGAACTGCACTAATAACACATAAGTTATACGAGAAATATTGAGCAGATTATTTTTCACATTTCTATCTTTTTATATTTTGATACAAATATGCTACAAGTTGATTATTTCCTTTTGAAAGTTCTCTAATTTTAATGCATCTCCTATATACTAAAGGAATAAGTATATCCAAACTTTTCATATCAAATATAACTTATAGTTTAATAAGGAAGCATATAAATTTATTAGAGTATTTCATTAAATTTTAATAAGAAAACCAATGAGAATTAAAGTCATATCAGTATTAAACTTAAATAGCTAAAACTAACAATAAGAAACTAAATAATAACTTTTTCCATGACACCCTTGACTTATTTTAATTTAAAAATAATCGATAATCATTCAGGGTAAAATTGTTGACTTTATATTTTCTACCTCTTAATACAAAACATTATTAATAGTAATTAATTTAATTAAGATTACATTTCAAATTGAGTTAAATATGAATAGTATAATTGTAAAATTCCCGGTTATCTCTATTTACAAAACCGCGCATTCGCGCGGGACCTATACTAGTTTGATATTAAGAAAATAAGTGATCATGTTGTTCATGCTGAATTCAGGGATAACAGTAGAAGGAAGATGTTTTGGTTATCACTAGTCTATGACTTAAATAAAGGACCAGAGATGAAGAGTATGTGGACTAATTTGAGGAAGTATCATTGTAATATTAATTTACCTTGGATGGTATGTGGGGATCTCAATTTAGTCATTGGTGTGAATGAACGAAGTGGGGGAGCTGCAGTTACTAGCGCTGACTTACTTCTTATGCCAATGCTCACTTAAGAATGTCATATGCAAGATTTAAATGATGTGGGATCTTATTATACTTGGAATAATAAGCATGTGAGCGGAGACAATGTTTATAGTAGTTATGATAGGGTGTTTATAAATGATGACTGGATTACCTATTTTTATGATAGTTATGCAACTTTTTTGCAGAGTGATTATTTGACAGTTGTCCTTGTGTGGTTAGTTATGAAGCTTAGATGGTTAACAAGAAACCTAACTTTAAATACTACTCCCTCCTATTCTCTATAATCTTTCAAATTTCCTAAAACGACAAATTCACATAGCTCTTCCACTTTCCTTATTAGTCTATCATTTGTATTTATTATGATAACATGTGACCCCACATTCTCTCTCATACTTTCATTTTCCTCCACATATTTTTGTCAAAAACAAATGTGGAAGATCATATGGAATAGGAGGAAGTATAATATGTGGTCTATGGCAAAATACTTTGAGGAGATTGTTAATAAGTGTTGGAGTGAGTATGTGGATGGTACCCCTTTTTTCCAAGTAGTTTCAAAGCTTAAGAGCATAAAGGGGATTTGATGGAACTTAATAAGGATCAGTTCATTGATTTTGAAAATATGGCTCATGTCAATGAATTTCCTAAAACATTTCCAATAGCTTTTGATAAAAGATCGTCCTTTGAATACTGAGCTACCAAATGCTTAAAGGGAATGTGCCAAAGGACTAGAGTTTGTTACAAAAGCGAAAAACATGTTCCTTAGACATAATGCTAAAATATGTTGTTGAAAGATGGTGAGGAAAATTCTACTTATTTTCATGCGAGTATAAAAAGGAGAAGAATGAGAAATAGGGTTTAATAAATTGAGGATATGAATAACAAACCCTGTTCTAGTTACGAGGAGATTAAAGATGCATTTTGGAGCGTAATATAGAACTCTGTTGGGGGAGTCTAAACATGTGTACCATGTTTAGCCTGAAAGTCCATAGACCTTAATTAGACTCCTCTAATTAGTTGCTAAATTACTTGTTAATTTAGTATTTAATGATCTATGTAACATGCATGCAAATATAAAGACATTTATATAAGAGAAGAAATTTCCTCACATTGATATGGAAAATATAAGGGCACAACAAGAACTCCTTCTTGTTGTTCTTGAGCTAATAATATGGATGAATACAAATAATCCCCAAAGTAGAAGATCTCCTCTAAGTTGCACCAAGATTAACCCAAATAATCTCCCTTATTATTAACTAGATAATAAGATAGATATTATTCTACTAATATTATGACTATATTACTACACTAGTAATACTTAGTAAATATTAGTGTTTGAGAGTTTTAGTAAGAATATGAGGTTTTTAGAGAAGTTAGAATACAAAGCACAAAATGAAGTATCAATAAAATGAACACACTTGCTCATTTTATAAGCCATTTGGCCGGTCACATTGTCCAAATAAGGACTATTATTTTGTTTAATTTGTTCACATGCATTAGAGTGGAGTGTTGTAGAACAAGTGATGATTGTTTACTACTTGTTATGTCACTTTCAAAAGGTAACTAAGTAGTGTAAACATGAACAAAAATCATCACCTTGTAACTATAAGCCAACCGGCCACAATGGCCTTAGTTTGGTCCATTTTGATTTTTGATATTTGTCTACAAATACTTATTGATCCTATGGTTAATTATCTTGTATAATTAAGTGTTAATTTGATCATATAACAATTATATGACTCAATTAAATAAATAATATGTACTTAACATTTAAGTAATATTTTACCATTATATCAATATATAATGGGTCCCACAATGCTGGTTAATTTATTTTACAACTCCTTGTAAATATAATTAACTAATTACCTCTATCTCAAAACCTCAACTAATTTAGTAATTTAACGATTAATTACTAAGTTAAATCTTATTTAATCGTATTAAAATAAGATATAAATTTATTAGTCAATTATCGCATAATTAAAAAAGGGTTTTTCTACAAGGTACCCCTGTGTTTTTTCGAATTCTACGTGGTACCCCTTAGTTTTTAAAATTATCACTGGTACCCCTATACTTAGTAAACTACTAAATATCGTGTTTTAAAACAGTTAATTTTCACAAAGAAAATATGTTTATGATTGTCTAAAGGATATTTATGATAACGACATTCAAAATTATTGTCAAAAGATCAATGAAAAGTGCATAATATAAACGTTTAAAACAGACAGATTAGTGTATTATGGGTATTTTGAGAGGTTTTCATTAAGTTTAGGGGTATCATGTAGATTTTGAAAAACCGAGGGGTACCATGTAGAATTCGGAAAAATACAGGGGTACCATGTAGAAAAACCCATTAAGCTTAATCGAATTTGAGTTCTCAACTCATTTTCTAATAATTAACTCTCGTACATATCGAATATATGTAATGTACTAATTAACTGTATCGTATACAAATAATTAGTTACTATTTGGATTTCATCCTTTAGGTGTGACCGAAAGGGATCAGTATCACCGCCGTCAAACGACAATTAACAATAACGTCAAACTCTAGTCAGCCAACCGTTATTGATTTACGTTAATCAACTGACTAATCATATATATAGTCAATAATTATCCCAATTATATTCAATAATAAGATTTATTATGTGGCGCACTATTGTGGAGGACACCTACTCCAACAATCTCCCACTTGTCTGACACAAGTGTGCGTCATCGATTCTCTTGTCTCTTTATCACATCTCCCACTCAACGCAAGGTGTCTTCCAGGTCGCACTTGCGATTGACAATATCTAGAGTGGTTTTCTCGATAGGGAGAGTAACTGTCTGACCGGAAAATCTACCATAGATCTCTTTCCGAGCGTGGCCACGCATTTACAGCAACTACTCCTCGAGTGGCCTAAAGATGTTTTTACCCAACGTGGGTGGACAATTCCTGTTGATCCATCTACTCTGTATGATGCAGATCACCATTATCCAGAAGAAGTCCATCGGCCTCCTTTTACGGCACGACCTAGAACATCAACCAAAACCAATCGGAAACTGCACCGACTCAGATAGACGGTCGCCAGTCAAAAGAATCGACTTATAGGAATAAGATAGAAGACCCTGCCACGACCAGGCCTCAAATAATTGATTTAAGGGTCTCTATCATGTCACTCTGTCCGCAGAGTTTCATACAGTCTGTCTATGTAAACGACAGTCATCCTGCATGGACCCCTATTGTGCTGAACCAACCATCGATCGCCTTACAATCTAGTCATTTCGAGACGTCACCTCATTTGAGTGACTAGGGACAAAATACTAAGTTCGTCCCATTCACTTGAATAGGGGCCAACAATCTATTCGGATAAACAAAGTATTAAATTTAGTCAAACTAAATAAAAGAGTTTAAAATAAAACTCGAACAATGAATTCCATTATCATATATGAAATAATTAATATAACATTCAATTATTACATATTACATAATCTAAAGGGATTCTGGCACAGCGTGTCTCAATCCTTGTGACGACATGACGCATCTGCTTAGCTCTTTGATAAGGCTTAGTTAACGGGTATCATCACTGTTTTTATCATCTGCGCCATACCTTACAAATGTCAATTTCCTTTCTGTCTGTTCCACGTAATCTCTAATTACATGATATTCCCTAAGTACACATGTCCTAATATCTTGTTACTAGACTTGGGCTCTTTTTGCCTGAAAAATATCCCACTGTTATCACAATACATTTGTGAGATGAATCTTTGGCAGTAGGGACACTGATAGTCCTTCCAAAAATTGCGAATCCACACAGCTTCCTTTGCACAGCTTCAGACGCTGCAAGGTAATCTGCTTCTGTTGTAGAATCCGCTGTAACGCTTTGCTTGAATCTCTTCCAGCAAACAGCTTCTCCATTCATCATATAAACGTAGCCGGATTGGAATTTCATATCATCCCTATCTGTTTGGAAACTGGCATCTGTGTAACCTTTTACACGTAACTCAGTCTCGCCTCCAAACACTAAGAACGAATCCTTGGTCCTTCTCAAGTACTTAAGGATGTTCTTTATGGCTATCCAGTGACTCTCACCTGGATTTTCTTGGTAACGACTTGTCATGCTCAAAGCATCTTCCCACGTCGGGACGAGTGCACATCATAGCATACATGATTGATCCAAGTCTGAAGCGTAGGGATCAATTTCATGCGTTCAATCTCCTTCCGTGTTTCGTAGGGCAACTCTGACTTGCTCAAAGTGATCCCACTTCCCATAGGGATAAAGCCTCTCTTAGAGTCTTTCATGTTGAACCGATCAAGAATCTTATCAATATAAGTCTCTTGACTTAATGCTAGTATCCTTTTAGATCTATCCCTATAGATCCGGATACTTAAGATGCGCTGGGCCTCTCCTAAGTCTTTCATTTGGAAATGTATTCCTAGCCAC
>JAIUZE010072273.1:0-14166 GCA_022085475.1 Heliosperma pusillum | reverse complement strand
GGCGTCGAAGAACACCCAAAATGGTTCGAAGGTGATCAGCATGTTCTTCCTTAGATTTTGAAAAGATCAGAATGTCATCAATAAATACCACCACACATTTATCAAGATACCCCCGGAAGGTACGATTCATCTGATCCATGAATATAGCTGGAGCGTTAGTCAAACCGAATGGCATCACATTGAATTCGAAATGACCATACCTCGAGCTGAAAGCAGTCTTCGGAATATCTGCTTCCCGAACGGGAATCTGATGATAACCCGATCTAAGATCAATTTTAGAGAAAGTAGAAGCACCCCGTAACTGGTCAAAAAGATCATTGATACGAGGAAGAGGATATTTGGTTTTGATTGTGACACGGTTCAATTCACGGTAATCAATGCACATTCGCATAGAACCGTCTTTCTTCTTGACAAATAATACGGGAGCACCCCAAGGAGAAGCACTAGGCCTTATAAAGCCTTTCTCTATCAAATCATCCAGTTGAATTCTCAACTCCTTCAATTCAGAAGGAGCCATACGGTAAGGAGCTTTGGCAATTGGTCCAGTTCCAGGAACTAGATCAATAGAAAATTCAACATCCCTTTCAGGAGCAATCCCGGGTAATTCATCGGGAAATACATCGGGAAATTCCCGAACAATAGGAACATCCTTTAAAGAAGGAAGAGAGGAATCGGAAGTAGTCACTACACATAGAAATGCTTTATGACCCTTCTTCAAAACGTTCAACATTTTCATAGCGGAAATTAACTTCACACTAGCTTGCTTTCTAACCCCTTGATACGAAATACGAGCACCCAAAGGACTTTTAAGAATAATTTTCTGATCACGGCACTCGAATCGAGCATGATAAGTAGAGAACCAATCCATGCCCAAAATAATATCGAACTCTTCAAGAGGAAAACGTAAAAGATTCGCCGGAAAAATAGATCCATTTATGGATATTGGAATGTCGGAATGAAGATAAGCACATGAAAATACTTCTCCGGATGGTAACGATATAGGAGTAGTTTCTCCTACTGAAGCTTTAAGCGGTAACTTATCGGATAGTCTCATGGAAATAAAAGATAAAGAAGCTCCCGTGTCAAATAACATTAAACACGGTAAATCATAAATCGAGAACATACCCGTCACAATATCGGGTTGGGCATCCGCCTCAGCACGGCTCATAATAAAGATACGACCCTTAGGTCGCCCAGAAATAACCGGTGTAGACACCGTACCCTTCCTCTCAGGACATACATTCGCCTTGTGACCCGATTTCTGGCAAAGAAAGCACACAAACGGCTTGTTGAAGCAGCCAACACCCGGGTGAATAGGCATCTTGCATGTAAAGCAGACACGACCTTTAAGGTCGTTGTTGATACTCGGCACAAAGGGACGGTTTCTCTGGTTTGCCGATCCGCTCTGGAAGTTTCTCCTCTTGTTTGGAAAAGAGGGAGAAAAGGAAGGTCGAGATGAAGGATATAAAGGTCTCTTGCCAAAGGCATTAGGAGCAACATAAGAAGCACGAGCTTCCTCGGCAATCTCCCTGATAGAACTCTCCGCCCAGATGGCATCATTATAAATCGAGACACAGGAAGTGGAACCTCTACTAATCTTCCCCTTTATCTGGGGAGAAAGCTTTCCCAGATAAAAGAAAGCCTTGTCTTCCTCTACCCTAATAAGACGAGTGGCATAATGAGCCAACTCATTGAACCTGGTAGTAAACTCCTGAACAGAAAGAAGTCCTTGTTTAAACTCCATGAACTCCTTCAACTTTTGTTGTCTCAACTCATCGGGATAAAACCTCGCTTCCAAGAGCTCACGGAAACGAGTCCACCCGAAATTAGGCTCCAACTTCGCAGTAGGACCGGTAAGAGTCCACCACTGATCCGCTTCCTTCTCTAAGAAGTGAGAAGCTAGACGGACCTTGTCCTCTTCAAGGACATCGTAAAGAGAAAAACTCTTCTCCATCTCTCGTAACCACACCGAAAGTTTAACGGGATCAATTTCGCCATCATAGGTTTTGGCTTGGCTCCTCGATAGCTGAGAAGCGACCCACGTATAACCACCGTGTCTCTCACGGTCAGGATTCGGATTTACTTGCTGGTTTTGCAGATTTTGCTGGTTTTGGATAATAACGGTAAGCGCTGCTAAAATGGTGTTGTCAATCCTCGGAGGCATCTTGCAAAAGGAAAACACAGATTAGTACTTAACATTTAGCAAGAACAAGAAGACTACAACATAAATCCTAATCTACCCATCTTACCCTTCTATCTCACGGTTTATTATTTCTTAAGGTCAAGTTATTTATGCAAGGGTAAACAAACGTGCGTCGGGAGCAAAATAGCTCTGATACCAACTGTGACACCCTCAAATTTGCGGAAAGAAAAAAAAATTATTTAAATACATAAAAGAAATAAGATAATACAAAACGAAGGTGTCATAAAATAAAAAGGTCATTACAAAACGGAAATACTATTATACAAAATAAATCTACAAGACGGGAGACATATCTCCCGTATAAATACGGAAATAAACTAGTGTATAATAATATACAAACTATGAACCGAATATAGGTCCAAGGTAAACTTCACTCGCTAGCTCGTCCATGTACCCCAAATATGCAACACCACCTGTTCGACCGCATTAAATATAAACACGGAAGCCACAGTCAGTGGGGAGTAACTCCGAGTCCTCCCACCCACGAAATGTCGAGTTTAATGAAACATGAATAACATAAAAGCAATGTATATGGAAAATACAAAACTAAAACATATATGATATGCTTTTCATGTTATGAAACAATTAACTAACAAATAACCTATCATATGAAAGCTATCATGTGAAACCGATAATAAAATATAACAAGAGGTAGGGAAGCTGGTATGCTAGCTCAGAGGTTACCCTGTAACGTGGCCATGATACACTCAAACCCTAATCAACACGTAATCATGTGAATCAGTTAACAATCGGTAATCCAAACTCTATCAATCCTAGCCGGCTTGCATCTAACCTTCTAGAACTCATAGAATCATACAAACATGAAAGACTAATACTTCTACAAACAGGCATAAGTTCTTAGCCCAGTCAATAGTCGACTTCTGTAACTCGAGGCTATACCACCAGGTAGGAAAACATCCTAGTCCTAGACTGATCAGACCTAGCGACAACAGCTATTCCGCTCCCCGTCCCATGACATAACCGTCTATGAGAAACTCTACTAGGCGACCCCCTACGCAGAGATGGCTAGTACTTAAGCTGGCTCCCTTCCCAAAGCGGAACTCTTAGGATGCCATGCCCCGACTTGGAGATAAGCCCCCCAGGCCGTGACACAAAAGCATCCATCAGGTGAACATACACTCGCTTAAAGAAAGACTTGCTATCAATGTAAGGTCCAAGCTACTCATTTGAATTAGAATCGGTCAAGAAGCCATATATTCATAATTCTCTATGGGTACTAGTCAACACGACACCAACCATATAATAAATCAGTCACGGGAAAAAATCCTATCATGTGACTAATGCATATCTAATTAATAATCAAAAGTCATATCGCCTCATATTCTACTAAGGCTAAGTCATTAATTAAAATTACAACCATACTTGAAGACAAATCCACGACCGGTCCGGGACGGGTCATCAGTCCAAATCGGGGCTGACTAGATCTTAGTTTGACCAACAACCCGTTGGATCAAACCGGCTAGAAGCAGAGTCTTTATAACATAAACATAAAATCAACATATTCATTACATGTTATTTTATTACTACTTCTAACATGTGAATTATCATATTATACCCAAAACCCGCTTGACTTAAACGATTTCAACGTAAACTTAATCTCGTATTATAATTTCGAACATGTGAGAAATAATAATTTTATGAAAACCTTTTTAATTAAATATTTTACTTATTAATATTTCCCACTTGCTAAATATGACAAAACACGATAAAAATGACGATAACTCAAAAACCGACACGAGTCCCAAGGTGGGACCCACGGGCTGAATTGGGCCGGACCCACATGGGCCTGTTTTGGGCCTCACGGACAGAATTGGGCTGTTTTGGCCTTTGATTCGATTTTACTAAAAAACCGTTTCCTAATATTTCCCGCATGCTTTAACATATTTAAAACCCGTCAAAACAACAACCAATCAATCAAACATCGACACAACCCAAAGACCAAAACCCGGACCCACCTTGACCAACCCAGACCGGGTCTGAACCGGCCTGGACCGGTCTGGTTTGGACCCGGTTCAACCCCTTCCCCACGGTTCACCAACAAACACCACCAAAATCATTTCCAACTTGTTTTAATCATCAAACAACCATTTTAACAATCTTCCACACAAAATCATAACTTATTAAAATCATCAAAATTTGTCAAGAACACTAAACTTGTTAAAATTTAATAAACAACTTAAAAATTATAACTTGTTAAAAATCATCAAAATTCATCAAGAACAACAAACTTGTTAAAATTTTCTAAACAACATAAAAATCATAACTTAGTAAAATCATTAAAATTCTTCAAGAACACTAAATCATCATAAAATTTCCTACAACTTTAAAAATCATCAAGAACACTAAATCATCATAAAAATTCATACAATCATAAAATCATCAAGAATCATCAAACATCTCAAAAATTCCATACAACATAAAAATCATAAAACAACATAATAATTACTACTTAACATATTACTAACTAAAAATCCATAAATCATCAAACATGAACCAAAATTAAAGATGAACCAAAATCCAAATAAATAAAACTAAAGGCTATATTACTAGCTAAAATCATAAATACTATAACATGAGCCAAAACTAAAGACTACAAAACAAAACTAAGGCTATGTGACATTAATTCGTCGAGTAAAACGGAATCGTTACCTTAGCTAGCAAAATCCAATTAGCACAAAATAATAAGAAGTAATAATTAAGAAAACCCTTCTACTAGTCTTCACCCAAAATATAAGAGTCCCCAAATTCGTCTTCAAACTCTTCCCCTATAAGAAATAACAAGAAAAACAATTATTAGAACTTAAACTAAATTTCCATAATTAAAGTGTTGAAAACGATCTTGACGGAATTGAATTTAAAACGTACTAGAAGATGGAGAGCGAAGAGGAGATCCTAGAAATATAAATTAGGAAGGATTTAATTAAGAAATGAAGGATTTATGGAGGTTTTGCTCAAGAACGATGAAGAACGGTTGATGAACGATGAAGAACGCGAAGAACGATTAAATAAAGTGATGTTTTGATCTTTATTTGATTTGTTGAAAGATGAAAAGGTGTTTGTGAGTTATGATGGGTGGTTGGAGCCGTGTAATTATAGGCCACTAATGATGTCGGATTTTGAAATTGTTGTTACGTAATTGACTCGCGTTTACTACTTGTTTTACGGTAAACGATTAAATATAATTAACGATAAAGTTAATATCAAGATATTATGATATTAAAATGAAAAATAATGAAAATATCAAGGCTTAAGAGTGGGTAAGTGTGCCGTGTGGGATTGTGATTGTCAGGTCTGATTTCGAGCGTTTTGCGTAATTTTCGTTAATTGATCGATAAAGTGAAATAATATCTAGATATTATAATATTATAATCAAAAGTAATGAAATATCAAAGTCTATTAGAGGAGGGAAAAAGGAGAGGAGAGCCGTGTGGTATGGTGAGACAACGGGTCTGTTTTTGCTCGATTTGCGTAATCTCCGTTGACGGATCGATAAAGTAAGTAAATATCTAGATATTTTGATTATTTTAATCAAAATAAATAAAACATCTAATGGTGAGTGGAAAGCGATGACATCAACGCGTGACTCATGTCAAAGTCGAGTTTCGATTTTGTTGCGCGCATTACGATGCGTCGGGAATAGTTAAATGACGTTCGAGTAAAAACCGTAAAAGTTATTCTTTAAATTCCGAATAAATTCAAAATAATTATATTAAATTATGATAAATCATAATAAATATAAATAAAAATAAATCAAAAATATAATTTTTTTAAATAAAATTTCGGTCTTCAAAATCGCAAGACGAGTCGGGAAAAGTCAACGAAAGTCAAAATCGACTAAAAAGTCGGAAAAAGTCAAAATGGCTTAAAAGTTCAGAAAAGTTTAAGACGACTTAAAAATAAATAAAAAGTCAATGACGACTTTAAAAAGTCAAGGAAAAGTCAAAGACGGTTTAAAAGTCAAGAAAAGTCAAAGATGACCAAAAACGGTCTTTTCATGAAATCCCTCAAAAACTCCAAATACGAACGCGGAATTTCAAAATACGACTCCGAACAAAATTTCCTATTTTAAAAACTTAAGTTCTACTGAAAAGTATCCATAAGCTATTGCTTAAGCAAATTGGGTACTTTTCGGGTTGTTACATTAACTCGAAATATAACATGACATTTACAGAAAGTAAACAACCAAATACTAAAGGATAATAACCAAAATAATGAGCGATTTTTATAAATTAGTTAAATAAACTAACCTCCTAACTTCTTTGAATAATGACCGTAACTTGATTCAAACTTGTAAAATAATCGGGAAAAATCGACTCGATAATGAATTGGTGACCAAACTAAGCAAAATCTGACAAACCAAATTTGACTCGACGAATTATCAGAATGACCCAACCTGATAATTACCTGATAGCGGCCCAACAATGAACCTAATAATGACTTGACGAAACAATAATCACCTAACCCGACTAACCTGATTGACTCGTAAGTGATTAGATTCTGACCTTAACATAGTCATGACCCGATAACCCGATTGATATGACCCAATCCCAACATGATGACAAGACCAGGCCTGACCTGGCTCGAATGACCCGTTTGCCACCTCTACAGTCACACTTCAATTACAATCCTTAATATTTGTGCAAAAGCAAATGAAATAGTTCTTGAGCTTCTATCCTTTTTGCGTTTTTATTTTCATTTGTTGGCATCAAATAGATTTATCTTGAGCGTTTTATTCTTCTTGTTTTTTTTACAATTAACTGATAAACTACAGCCTTTACGATATTTAATAATATTGCACATATATTTTTCTTCATCATTTTTTACCGATACTAGTTTTAAACCTATGCAAAATTAGCACGGATTTGTTATTTAAAGTTACATGTGTCTATTAACGAAACTTATTATTGTATTTTTAATCTGTTCGTAAGTGATCAAGTCTTTTGACATTTCAACATTAATGTACGGAGTAGCTTAATTCATCATTTCTTCTTCTAAGGAAATTTAATTGAGTGATTTTGAATTGGTCTGACAAGTCTATAAGTCTATATTAGATGATCGGATGAAAAATTGTATGATGAAACAACTAAATACAAGGTATAAATTAAAGACATAGTATATTGAAAGTATTCTAGCTCTTTGATTTTTTCATCACTCTTATAAGTTAACTACACTTTTTTCAAGCACAAATTCTTATTTCAGATGGATCATTCCGTTTGAAATATAAGACAGGATTATATTGCCACTTTTTGATAGAATGTAACCACAGTTTATATCAACTCGTTTTCAATAGTGGTTACATCTAACAGTAAAGCGGTTACAAAATCCCGTCTTATTGGTTCAGACCAAAATAGTCAAGACCAATTGTTTTTCAAATTAGAATTAACAAACGTTTGATAATGTCGTAAATAAACGACTTCCCACCTGTTTAATTCTTTCATGGACCTAGTAATTTATCCAATTTTGCAAAGCATAATAAAAATTGTTTTTCCTTTCTCCAAACCTTTTCATACAAATAACAATAATTCTATAAAAACCAAGATAATCAATATTTGTTACACCGAGTCTAGAAAAATTTCAATCAAGATTGGTCAAAAGTAACGAAAAAAAAAAATGTAACCCTCCAACCTTTGGTTGAGACTCTTGAAATTGATTGATAATGGATTTGAGTCATTCCAATGTTTGGTTGAACTTAAGGATTTTTGAATGTCGTTAGAATCTTGATGGATTATCCACCTTCTTTCATGAGTATTAGTGTGACAGCCCTGAATTTTCGCAACTAAATTAATAAACTAAATACAGAAAACTCACAGCTGTCACTCCACACTTGGCTGACATCACCAAGTGCAAGGTAAATACTGAGACAACAGTTAAATACAAAATATAATTTTGAAATAACCATTAAATAAAACGTTACAGCGGAAGTCTTAAGTTTTACAAAACTCAAAACAACATTAAAATATTCTAAAACCATTAAATCCAAACCAAGTAAAATAACAAGTACTAAAAAGTGGAATGAGGTTGTTGTTCAAAATCCTTCCACGCTCGAACTACTCCCTGGATCCGATATGCCCCGATGCAGCATTTCATTTGCACCTATCAGCTGTACCCAAAACATATATAGGTACAGGTTCCAGAGGGGGAACGACCCAAAACAGAAAGGACGTCAGCTTAATGCTGAGTAAGGGAGTATTACTTATAAAGATGACGAAATAATAATTTACAAAACAAATAGCATAATAAAATAACATCTTAAACCAGAAATAAGTAGAGTAAATTTCCAAACCTTGAGCAAGGTAAAATCAATAACCAGAACTGAAACCAACAAATCCACATTTTAATCATTTGTGTGCCAAGGTCCTACCCTTGACACGGTCTAGAGGTATCACCTGTGCTTAGTTAGACTCATATTAGTGCGCACCTCTCACATTTGGACAGTCAGTAGGATGAGGCTGCCAAAGGAGAAAGTCTAACTCCCTAGCGAATGGGGGCCGGTCAATCCCCACTCAATGAAGCTCTGGCCAAGAGCTCAGTTTTCGGGACGTAATCCCAGGGACGTCTCAGACGCACCTTAAAAAAAATCCTCTAGACCAGTAAATAATTACTCGTTAAATTTGCGCCAAAGATAATTCAAACGTGTGACCCAGGGTCACATATAAAACAAAATCACAAGTACCATTGAAATTACTCGTTACAGAAATAGTATAGAAAACATCTTCAAATGCCAAACCGAACATGCTCTTATTTAATTTTAAAAGGATAAAAGTCCTTACCTCTCGAGACGGTCAATCCAAGCTAGCTAAATCCAAAATTCCTTTACTTCCGAACAAAACTACGAGTATAGAAATTATCTGATTACCATATTATTCGATATTAAAAAAAATAACCCCCAATTTACTATATAGATTCACTAGTGAATAAAGTGACTAAAATTCACATAGTGTATATAAATCACCTAAACAAAATGGTTTATGTACATTTTCTTAAACAAGCACTAAATGCTTATTCTCACCTTTTAACCCAAAATCACATGCTCAATAAATGACCAACAAAATTCACTTCCATATACATGAACAACACATTCCATAGATAACTAGACTATATAGTAAGGTGAACTTCAAATATAGTCAGGCTATAATCTTCATTGTTTTAATTTGCATAAGACCAACTGAATATTCGAAGCCCATGATAATTCATAACTAGCAGCCATGAACGACTTGTTTATTGTTATTTTTTTATTCTACTTTTGTAGTTACCATTTTTGTTCTTCTTGGTATCCACCAATTCTCTCATTCCCTTAACAACCTAGCTATACTACCTATAGAACCGTTGAAATCAAACAGCTTTTCATCACTACTATCACCAACTTCTTTATTAATACCTTCATCTTATACCCGACACCCAAAATGACGCATCAACACTAAAAAACAGAGCATTTACGACGTCGGCAGTGACACGCATGATAAGCATTTATTTAGTCACATTTTTACCTCATTTTCGTCCCCATTTTGGTCCGTTTACACGGATTTGCGTGTCTTTAATTGCATTTTATTTCCCGATTTCCCGCGCTATGAATATCGATCTCAATTTGCAGGAATTAAGGCGGAAATGAGGAAATCGGTGCATAAAGATCTTGCATGAGTCGGGATTCGAAGATGAGATGAAAAATGAAGATATGAGTCATCAGGTGGTGCTGGCCGGTCCCCAGACCGGCGGCCGGTCCACCGTCCCAGACCTCGGCTCCACATTTGAAGAAGTTGAGAAAAGGAAGAAAAGGCCCAGGTAGCGCCGGCCGGCCTACCGGCGGCCGGTCGACTACCCGGCCTGCGCCTACATCAGAAGCCACATGAGCGTGAAATGGTGCTCCAGGCCGGTGGGTGACCGGCGGCCGGTCGACCGGCCCAGACCCCCATTTTCCATACTTAGTGAAATTTTGGGATTTTTGAAGACGGATTTCCTGAAGACACTGATGTGTCCCAGGCCGGTCAGAGGCCCGGCGGCCGGTCGACCGGCCGGGAACACAAGACTGAAAAATTCGCCTCTTCTTCTAATTTCTTCCTTAATTTCGAGATACCTATATATACCCCCCCTTATTATTTTGTAAGCAGTTTTTACATTCTCCTTAGCACGAAACCCTAGAAATTTGTAACCCAAATTAATCCCTAATTACTCTCCTAATATTTCCCTAATCTAGTTTAGTTTCTCATTTCAAGTTGTTGAATCTAGTCTTTCATTTCATTTTTGGGGTTTGTATTGAAGACTTGGGTGAAGACATTCCCCCATATTCATCAATATAAGTTTTGTTTGGTATTAAATTTCTCATCTTTTTTATTGTTTATGCAATTAATTTCCATTTCTAGTTTATAGTTCATCTTTTGATTGTTATCTTTATTCTTCTCATAGCATAATGTTGATTGAACTCCCCCTTCCCTTTAGTGCTTTGATTCCCTTTACCATGTGTGAGTAGATTATCCTCTAGGGTTTAGGGGGAGCCTAAGGGTGGATCATGTGGGGTATTAGGTTGGTTAATTAGTAAGTTTGTGGTAAATGATTTGGGTATTGCCCATATGAACACCAAGTGTTTGATGAAATGGGTGAACGAAAGTTGCCTTTTCATCAAACATGGTTTGATCTTCTCTTAAGCGACGGTGGTAGAGACGATTAGACTAAGTGTTCATATGGGTGATTTGAGACAAATGCGATAGCTTTGTTGATGATTATCGATTGTTGAGACATTAGCAATCGATTTTACTCGAATTATTTACCCCTTTGCTAGTTACCCGACTAACCCATTAAATCCCCCTAAGGTGAACCCTTCACCCTAGCCTTTCCCCTAATTGTTTTCATCTTTATTACTTAGCAATTGCTTGTTTTTCCTAGTTTTTAGTTAACTTTCCAATCCGTCATATTTTAGGCTAGAATAGGATTCAATCGAACTAGTAGTTGACCCCACCATCCTCGTGGATTTCGACCCCTTTATACTACTTTTATTGGGTTATTTTTGATGTTTGTTTTGACGACGAACCGATCATCAAATGGCGCCGTTGCCGGGGATGGCGTAAGGAAACTCGTAGTTTGTTTTGTGTCTTAGATTTAGCCAAGTTACTTGTTGTTTTTGTTGGTTTTTAGTTGTTAGATTATTTGTAGAGTGCCTTGCATTATTGTCTTTCCCTAGTGTGCCCAAAAACACACTAGGAGTCTAACTTGTTTTTGAGTTGCTTTGAGTGCATGCCTAGAGGTGAAGGTTTGTTCTTGAGCCATCCGGAACCCGAAAGGTTGTTTAGGACTCTCCGTGCCAATACACTTGCTCGGGTTAGGAATTCAAGAAGAGTTAGCCATCAACAAGCCAATACTTCAATTGCTTCTACATCCACTCCAACAATCGATTACCCACAAAACAACACCATTGAACCCATATTTGAAAACACCTTCTACAATACACAACAAAATACACCACCAAATTCACCACCTACAATACCTCAACAACAAAATCAACCACAAATGACAACTTAACGTGATCGTAACCGTCCCAACCACGATGATACCCAATCTCCAATCAACTTCGGTGTCTTGGCCCCAAATAATTTTGAGATTCACCCGGCTCAAATGAGTTCTATTGAGAGGGATAGCTTTGGAGGCCTCCCCGATGAAGATGCCCATGCCCACTTGAGAAAGTTCAAAAGTAGGGTAGGAATCATGAAAAGGAATGGGGTGCCCGAGGAAACCCTTTGCCTCATGTTGTTCCCATTTTCCCTCAAGGACCGGGCGGAGAGGTGGTTGAATAACCATCCTCCAAACACTTTCACCACTTGGGATGATTTGGCTAAGGAGTTTCTAAGTAAGTACTCCCCCGCCTCCAAAACGGCGATGCTAAGAAACGAGATTACCACCTTCCAACAAGAGGATGGAGAGTCCTTGGGAGAAGCATGGGATCGGTTCATTGATTTACTTGCCCGATGCCCTCACCATGGAATTGCGGATTGGTATGTCACTCAAACCTTCTATCAAACTCTCCTCCCTCAAACCAAGGCCATGGTGAATGCTTCCGCGGGGGGAAGTTTTGATCATTTGAATGACCAACAAGGGGCGGCATTGATTAAGAAGATGGTTGAGTCGGAATCTAGCTATGGTACTAGTTCTAGAGGAAATAGCTTGAGAAGGAGTTCTAAGTACCCAAGTGAGAACTTCTCAAATGCGGATACCAATGCCAAGATTGATTTGCTCACACAAACTTTTACAAAGGGTTTTGCCGAGCTTCAAAAAGCTCAAAATCAAAGTCAAGGCCATCATGTGAATGAAGCTAGTGGGTCTTATGCACCTCCTATGGTGGAAGCTTATCAAACCCCCACTTGTGAAATTTGCAATGGATATGGGCACACCTTTGAAGTTTGTGGGAACAATGTCTCTTATAACCATGAAGGTGCAAATGACTACCAACATGTGAATGCTTTTCAAGGAGTCAACAACAACCCACGGCCCTCAAGGCCTCAATTCCAAAATCAAGGAGCTTACAACCCAAATTCAAATTTCTATCATCCAAGCTCAAAATTTCACCCAAACATGAGTTACAAAAGCCAAAATGTCTTAAACCCTCAACACACTCAAACTCAACCTTCCAACCCTCCGGGTTTTTCCCAACCTAGAGGAGGAGGTCAATTTTCTAGAGGAAACTATAACAATCAATTCAACAACTCTCAACAAGGTCAAGGATCCAACCAATTCCAAAATCAACACTTCAATGATCAAGGTTACAATAACCAAGGTAACTTCCAAAACCAAGGTAATTGGAATCAAGGTCAAGGAAATTGGAATCAAAATCAAGGGAACCAAAACTTCAACAATCAAGGCCAAGGTAATTTTTACCAAGGCAATCAAAACAATCAAGCAAGTCAAGGGGTTCCCGATCAATCTTTCCAAGGCCAAGGGCCAAATTTCAACAACAACCAAGGGTCAAATTTCAACAATCAAGGTTCAAGGGGGCAACAAGGGAATTTTAACAACAACCAACAAGGAAACTTCAACAATCAAAGAAACAACAACCAAGGGTCGAGTAGTCGGAATGACTATGCTTTTGCCCTTCCTTTGACAAATCAACCCCACCAAGAGAGTGATCCTTCAATAAGTGAAGTTTTGCAATTAGTCAAAAACATGGAAATCCAAAACAATTTGGCTTTGCAAAATGTCACTAATGCTCACAAAAAGGAGGTGAGAGAATTGGAAGCTAGGTTAGCTTCTCAAGCTTTGAACAATCCTCAAAGGCCTCCGGGAGGTCTACTTGCTCAAGGGAAAAGCTCCAAGGATGCTTCATCAAGCCACCATGCATGTGCGGTGACTTTAAGAAGTGGACTAGTGCTTGATAACCCCTACATGGATATGATGAATGATGAGATTCCAAATGATGAGCATGTTGAGGAAGGAGAAGAACTTGAAGAGCCCTTTTTGACTCCCACCTTGGAGTCAAAAGATGATGGCAAGGGTGAAGATGGTCAACCCAAAGAGGGAGAAGAAGGGTATGTCGAAATTATGCCTTATGAAGAGGAGATGAACAAGGATGTCAATGATGACGGAGTAGAGGTACAACCACTAGCAAGAGCTAAGGTAACCAAGAAAACTCCCATTCCAAAGGTATCTTTTAGTTCTCCACTTGTTGTTTCCGATATCCCCTACCCCTCTAGAGCTTTGAAAACTAAGGAAAACTTCAAGTTCACCCAATTTAGAAAAATGCTTGAGGGACTTGAAGTGACCTTACCTTTCACCGATGTTATCTTGAACATGCCCACTTACTCAAAATTTCTAAAAGACATCTTGAAATTTCTAAAAGACATCTTGACTCATAAGAGAACTTTGGGTACCCAAGATGTTGTGATTATGGAGGCGGAGTGTAGTGCTCTCCTCATTAATCCTAACTCTTTTAAAATGCCAAAAAAACTTGGGGACCCCGGAAG
>JAIUZE010072271.1:0-27260 GCA_022085475.1 Heliosperma pusillum | reverse complement strand
TTTGCTCAAGAACGATGAAGAACGATGAAGAACACCAAGAACGATTTTAATTAGATATTAAGTTGATTTAATGTAAAATGAAAAGATAAGTAGTGAATTAGAGTGGAGAGTGAACCGTGTAAATATAGAGGAATTTGGAGTCGGGTTTTGAAATTGTTGTTACGGAATTGACTCGGGTTTAATAATTATATTACGGTAATTGATTAGATATAATTAGATATTAAGTTAATTAAACCAAATATCTAGATATTATGTTATTGTAATGAAAAGAAAGGAAATATCAAGTCCTATGAGAGGAGAGGGAAGCCGTGTAGAAGTAGAAGAATCGGGTCTGTTTTTGAAGCGATTTGCGTAATTTTCGTTGACGGATCGATAAAGTTACAAATATCTTAGATATTTGTATTAGTTTAATCGAAAGAATGAAAATATCTAAAGTGAGTGGAAAAAGATGACATGGGGCGTGTGACTCATGCCAAAGTCGAGTTTCGGGTTTGTTTCGGGATTTAAATTGGCTCGGGAATAGTTAAATGATGTTCGGGTTTAAACCGTAAAACCTTCTCTTTAATTCCGAATAAATTCAAAATAATTATATTAAATTATCATAAATTCAAATAAATCTAAATAAAAATAAATAAAATTTATTATTTTTCAAATATAATTTCGGTCTTTAAATTTACGAGATGAGTCGGGAAAAGTCAACGAAAGTCAAAGTCGACTTAAAAGTCAAGAAAAGTCAAAGATGACTTAAAAGTCAAGAAAAGTAAATGACGACTTAAAAACTCAAGAAAAGTCAATGACGACTTAAAAAGTCAAGAAAAGTCAAAGACGACTTAAAAGTCAAGAAAAGTCAAAGATGACTTAAAACGGGATTCTCATGGAATCTCGCAGAAATTCCAAATACGAACTCGGAAATTCCAAATTCAACTCGAAACAATATATTCTAAATTAAAACTTAAATTTGATGAAAAGTATCCGTAAAATATTTTCCCTAGAAAAATAGGGTACTTTTCGGGTTGTTACAGTTCTAGACATGAAAATGCAGAAATTTTAAATGGAGGTGATATCTTATCCTCTTACGGTTCCAACGGGATGTCATAGGCCCAAAACAAGCAAGTAACGAAAGAGATATGATATTTTACGAAAAGGGGTCAGTGCAGGAAAACTGCAGTGGCAGCGAATAACGCTGCCAGCGCCCCCACGACGCAGCCAGCGTCCCACGACGCAGCCATCGTCCATCACGGGATTCAGGAACGATCAAATCCCAACAAGTTACCAACAACAAAAATCCTCATTTATCATCACAAACCATCAATTCTCATATCAATTAACAACTAACAACATCCATCAGCAACAACACAAGTCCTAAGCATACTAACCATAATCTAAATACGATTACTAGCCTAGAAAACACATAAAACACGTAAATGATATCGAGTAACCCTTCACCGTTACCTTATTGCGTCTTCACTCCGCGTCAAGGTCCTCTTCTATTAGGAAATAGTCTTTGTCGGGATCTTGAAGGTCACCACCTACAAAATAGTTAATAAAAGATGAATTTACTTCACCTTGAGAAAGACGGAAAGTTTGAAAAAGCGAGAAAGACGGTAATTTTATTAACAATACGGATAGAGGAAG
This sequence comes from Heliosperma pusillum, assembly GCA_022085475.1. Classification (NCBI taxonomy): domain Eukaryota; kingdom Viridiplantae; phylum Streptophyta; class Magnoliopsida; order Caryophyllales; family Caryophyllaceae; genus Heliosperma; species Heliosperma pusillum. The sequence continues at coordinate 25,625 of JAIUZE010072271.1, read as the reverse complement.
CTAAGAGGGGAAGAATAAGACGAACTTACGTGAATTTGAGCAAGAAACGAATGAGATATGACGATTCAAAGATTGGATGAAAATGGAGGCAAGGTTTTGATTTGGGTTTCTTAGTGATGAAGTAAGTTGAGTTGTGTGAGGAATAAAATAGGTTAAGAGGGAGTATGAGGAAAAAGTCAATAAAACGTCAAAGGCGACTTAAGACGGGTTTTACTTGAAAACTCGCGGAAATTCCAAATACGAACTCGGAATTTCTAAATTCGACTCGGAAAATTAAATTCTAAATTAAAACTTAATTTCGCTGAAAAGTATCCGTAAAATATTTTCACTATAAAAATAGGGTACATTTCCGGGTGTTACAATATGAATTTGGATCTCGGAATCATTTATAATAGTTGGGTAGAGGTCACTATTTAAATGCTAAACTTGTTTAAAATGTTTACATGTATTTAAAATGATAAATGTTGACATTTCCTTTATGTCTAAAAGTTTGTAGTTAATATTGTTCATTCGCAATGGCAAATGCTAATTCATCCACCACCACCTATGCTCCAACTCTCACGAATGTTTCATGGCTTTGATCCTTCATGGATCGATGCAAGTTAGAAAAGAATGGCGCTAATTTTACCAATTGGGATATGCAACTCCGCTTGGCCATGGCGGGTGACGACAGGTTTCGTTACCTTGCCAAGGCCTCTCCCACCGCACCTAATGAAAGGTCAACCGCCACGCAAGGCGAGCATATGAGGCTAGCCACAAAGAGTCCGCCGCGATCAAAAACATTTTGATCTTCTCGATGGAGGCCGATCTTCAAGGGAGTGCCATAAGATGAGCTTGGCATATGAGATCTATGCCTAGCTTGTGACCATGTTTTTCCACAAGCTCCTAGGATCATACAATATGTGACGGCTTCCACATTTTTCCGACATGAACCTAAAAGAGGGCCAAAAGTTAGCCCTCATGTACTCAAATTGATTGAGCATGTCGAGACTCTTAAATTGCAAGGGGTGACCATTCCCGGACAACTCGTTATCGACCGAGTCTTACATTCCTTGGGGAAAATCAAAGCATATGTGCAGTTTAGGGTAAACTACAATATGCAAAACATGAAAACCTCTCTTCATAAATTGCACAAGATGCTTGTGCAAGCTGAGAGAGACATGAGACTAAATATTAGCACCTCCAAGGATATAAAATAGTAAGGGGAAGTTCAACAAAGGTGGTAGTTAAAGGAAGAAGCCCTCCACCTTCAATGGAAAGGGTAAAGCTATTGAGAATAGCTCTCCCATGCCCATCATTGTAATGGCATAGGGCATTGAAAGAGGAATTGCACTAAATATCTAGGAGATATCAAAACTGGAAAGATGTTTCAGTTGGTAATTTATCCCTATCGTTTATGTTATGATTTCAACTTTGGTATATAGATACGAGTTGTGATTCTTACCCTATTTAATTGTAATTAGGGCATCTTAGCAAGGATAAAGGCTAGGACAAGCAAGCCTAAAAAAACAAAAAACTCTTCAAGGGAAGCTAAGGTAGCTACCCATGATTGAAGACCTATGGAAGCTTTCATTTTGAATTGTCAAAATTTTGGGATGTATTTTGAGATATTGTTTTTAGAACTTTTATAATTTCTTTGTTTGACATGGAAATTTGTTCAATTCCTTTTATTGACATTGGTTGTAATTGGATTTAGTGACTTGGTTCTCAACCCAAGTCATTCGGTTTGTTGAAACTTCATAGTTCTAAAAACTTGTCATCATACTATACTTGCACAAATAACATAAATTATATCGACTCAAATTGATCATGTAAATATTATGATGATGGGATCATTATAATAAAAGGCTAAGAATTCGATTCTCACTTTGAAAGATCAATAGCTATGTCAAAATTGAGTTATTGAACTCAAAGTAGGGAGTCTACCAAACCAATTGACCTGACCACTTATAAAGAAAGTAAATGACATGAATATGAGTTCACCTCTTTAGCTGTTATAGAACTAGTCTATGTTGAAGCTAAGATTCGATGTCTTTACAAAGAAGTCTTTAGTAGATCACTTAAGGTCATATTGTGATACGTCTACCTCCCTTACGAGTATGAGTACAAAATTGTTTGTGGCTCATAAGGCTATCTTTAAAGAAAAATAATTGTATTTTTAAAGATAGAGTGAGAGAAAATAAGCCACAACGAAAAACTAGTTAGGAACTAGTGAGGAAACCGAAAGAAAATGTTCTTAGGTTGGCCTCAAGTCTAATGAGAAGACCAAAACAAAGCGTTTTTAGGTGAATCCTTAGACTAGTGACGAGACCAAAATAAAATGTTCTTGAAATAATAAGATTATGATCTATGAAGTGGAAGTACCTAGAAATTTTAAATTTTGATTTTCTAACATAAGAAACTTATGAAACTATATGGAATCTATGCAAAGAAAATGTTTTATTTGGAGTTGTCCAATTATAGTTGCATGGATAGACATGTAGATGTCTACAAAAGCTAAGTTAATGCGTAACTATGCTTAGATCAAAATCATCAATGAAATACCTCAGAATAGGTGTGTACAAGATACACATCAAAACCACATGTCCAAATAGGGATTTGGAATAGGATGTGTACATAACACAAGCCTATGGTATGTATCTACCTAGAGGTTATGTGTTGGAGTAGGTGTCCTCCACAATAGTGCGCCACATAATAAATCTTATTAAGGAATATAATTGGGATATTTATTGACTATATATATGATTAGTCAGTTGATTAACGTAAATCAATAACGGTTGGCTAACTAGAGTTTGACGTTATTGTCGTTTGACGGCGGTGATCAACTGATCCCTTTCGGTCACACCTAAAGGATGAAATCCAAATAGTAACTAATTATTTGTATACGATACAGTTAATTAGTACATTACATATATTCGATATGTACGAGAGTTAATTGTTAGAAATTGAGTTAAGAACTCAAATTCGATTAAACTTATTTTTCAATTATGCGATAATTGACTAATAAATTTATATCTTATTTTAATACGATTAAATAAGATTTAACTTAGTAATTAATCGTTAAATTACTAAATTAGTTGAGGTTTTGAGATAGAGGTAATTAGTTAATTATATTTACAAGGAGTTGTAAAATAAATTAACCATGCATTGTGGGACCCATTATATATTGATATAATGGTAAAATATTACTTAAAATGTTAAGTACATATTGTTCATTTATTTGAGTCATATAATTGTTATATGATCAAATTAACACTTAATTATACAAGATAATTAAGCATATGATTAATAAGTATTTGTGGGACAAATATCAAAAATCAAAATGGATCAATATTGCCTTCACATGGCCGGTCAAGTTGTAGTAGTTGGTGATGATGGTTGTTCTTATTCACACTCATAAGCAACATGTTCTTATGACATGAATAGTAAACCTAAAATCATTTTATTCACTACAACACATTACCACTTTGCATGGCAATAAAATAAGAAGAAAATATCACTCATTTGGTGATGTGAAAACCGGCCCTTGTGGCTATATATAGAACAATTGTTGTTCATTTCTTCACTACTTCATTCTTGCTTATTTGATCATACATCTCTCAAAACTCATCTTCTCTCTAAAACTCTCAAATACTAATATTTACTAAGTATTACTAGTGTAGTAATATAGTCTAGTATTAGTAGTATAATATCTATCTTATTATCTAGTTAATAATAAGAGTAGATTATTTGGGTTCATCTTGGTGCAACTTAGAGGAGATCTTCTACTTTGGAGATTACTTGTGTTCATCCATATTATTAGCTCAAGAACAACAAGAAGGAGTTCTTGTTGTGCCCCTATTATTTCCATATCAATGTAAGGAAATTTCTTCTTTTATATAAATGTCTTTATATTTGCATGCATGTTACATAGATCATTATATACTAAATTAACAAGTAATTTAGCAACTAGTTAGAGGAGTCTAATTAAGGTCTATGGACTTTCAATTGGTATCAGAGCTAGCTTGTAGCATGCATGTTCACTTTGAACATTTTTATTAAAGTTATAAGATAACTAATAAATCAAAGATTTTGAGTTAAAATACGATTCTGACGGAAAGTTTTGGTGCATGTATACCTACTGACCTCAAAATGGTTTTTGTCAAGTTTCGTGATTTTAGGAATTAATTTGCTATTTATTTTGATTTTTGGCGTTTAAACCGAGTTAACATGCATTTTATGAGTTAAAAGTTAACTAAAACTAGTTGCATGTTGATTCTGGCCATGAAATTTTAACATGATCTCACATGCATTTTTTACATATTGTATGTAAAATTTCGAGAATTTTACTTATGTATTGCATGTTCATTGATTTTTATACGATAAAAGTCGATAATATGAGATTATAATGTTCATAAAATTGAAACGTCCATTTATGGTCTTTAACATTTTTTGTACATTTAACATTCTGATGTTGATACTCTTGGTGAAATTTCATAATTTGTTTCAGTGTTTTACTATATCTAATGTTTTTATTTGATAAAACCATTAAATACAAAGCTCTTTGTTCATAAAATTAATTTAAACTTTTTGATCAAATTTTTTTTATTTTAATAGTTCCTGGAATTGTTCCAGAATGTAAAAAATTTTTGGTTTCAAATTTTATGATGTTTATATTTTATTTTGGTTTTATTTCATAATTGTTATGATTAAACCGTAATATTTAGCAAATGAAATCAAATCGATCTAATTAATGACCAACAAAATTAGGAGTGACTAATTTTGAGTTCTAAATCAGTTTAGTTAATTAGTTTGAATTTAAATGCGATTTAAATGTTGATAGTGATTTTTAATGGTTAAAAATCAATAAATCCCGGAAGAAATCGAGCTACAATGAGCATGAATTGAACTTAGGACAATTTTGGCATGAATTTTGCAGCAATTTATTTTATTTATGTTTGAATGAATGAATGTCATTTATTTAATAATTTATGCAAATTTTGTACCTAGTATGGCCTAGTTAATTTTTATCGTTATTACCCGTAATGTAAGGGAATAACGTTTTGGTTGTAATTTTATTGCGATCTCGTATCGCCGGTTTGTATAATTTAATAATTTTATTTTATAGAATAAATGTATAATAGGAATTTGTATATTTGTATATTTGTAATTATTTTTATGAAGACCGGTGGCTTCCTCAAGACGGTGCCATTTTGGAAGATGTTCCAAGTGAAGAGGCAAGGGACCAAGGAGTTGGTTTCCGAATTTGTAACTATCTAGTTAATTTTGATTAGCTAGGTGGCCATACTAGGATTTTATTGTTGCTTGATTGCTTGCTTTGTTTTTTTCGCTCATGCCAAAATCGTCACACATGCAATTTTATTTCTCGATTGTCAATTCAACGTTATTCAAATCACCGACTTAGTTCGCTTATAGGGAATTAATAACAAAATTGACAAGACCTCTCACATAACTTAAAAATTGAGATTTAGCCTTACCTATTAGTAACACCTATGAACCCCGTGTTCATTAGGGCTACCACGCTCGTGGGTCCCTTTTACCTCGGGTAAGTAGGGTGATGCGATCACAAGCCAAAATTGGATTGGACTCAACGAGATAAGCGTTATCTTGGGACTAGGAGATGGATTTAGTTGAAATCCGTCAACCAAGAGTTCTAAGTGTAGAATTAGTCAAGTATTGACTTACCATTTTTTAGATAAAGGTAGCATGCGATGACTATTTTTGTCTAAAGATGGGTCTTGGAATCACTTATATAATTTCGTGAGGGGTCATTATATGAGTGACTTGTTTAAAATTGTTTTTACAAGTAAATTATATATAAGCAATGAATGTGCAACAGGAGTCTGTGACCAGGCCAAGACACGAGCCATGACACGAGCTCAAGACAAGACACAAACTCAAGACAAGACTCAACATCAAAACAACAACATCCATTCAGACAACACCATGACCAGCTATGACAATGTTCTATTCAGTCCAAGCCACAACCACTTCAAGCCTGCTAAGACAACACCACCACAACCAGAACAAAGCCTAGCCATCCACTTCCCAAGGCTAAGCCACAACAAAGCTCAGCCAACAGCCCAACAAGCCCAACACAACAAAAACAGCCCCCAGCCAAAAACAGCCTATCACAGCCTTTCTAAACAAGGTCCATGGGGCCCCACACAATCAAACAAGCCTAACCAACCCTCAAACCTATGTCTTGGGAAGGTCCTCTACAACTTTCCCCAGGACTTCCCTCCCAAGAAACAAACACACAAAGAGTTAGCTTAGGGACAACTTCAGACTGTCCAGATTTCAGCCTTTTGCAGTAGTTAACATGTCACTATCAAACTTTCCTTTTATGATCAAACAAACTCGAGGGCCTTTTAGAAGGACCTTTGGCATCCATCCCACTTCAGTTGAGCTCAAGAATCAAGCTCAGAAGTCCACCCCTCCACCAGTTTCAACCCCAACAAACCCATTAAGGCAGATTGTCCTATTAGAATTACTTTTCTACTTTATCTACTTTATGTCAGTTTTCCTGCAAGTTTGTAGCTGTTATTTTGTTTCATGTTGTAAGCCTTTGTGGCCCTAGATATCTCCTAACGTCTGAGTTGTATCCTTGTTGCCTATATAAGGCCTTTACCTAATGAAATGCAAATCAGATTTGAAGTAAAACATAAAACTGAAACCTTGTTTCTGTTGCATCTCTTGGCTGTGTGCTTGAGACAACTTCCTTTGCTTTGTGCTTGGAAGTGAGCTTGGGTCCTTAGCTGTGTGCTGGGATCAAGTTCAACCCTCAATCATTGGCTTTGTGCTTTGATTAAGGTCCTATCTTAGTTCTTTGTCAATTAGTCCAAACAGAAACAGAGTATTTGCAAAGTGTCTGAACTTCAATCAAATTGTCATTGTTTAGTTGTCTTTCTGAATAGTTTCAGTGCAAATTGGTTATCAGAGCTTTGGTTTGTGAGTTCATCTACCTAACTACATTAAAAACACAAAATACAACCATGAGTGAAGAGAGAATCACAGGTCTTGAAAACACAGTCCAAGATCTTGTCAGAACTGTAATGGAGGTCTCTAGATCTGTCAATGAACTCCTTGAGGGCCAACAGAACAATGATACAAGGGGAGGCAGAGGTCGAGGAAGAGGAGCACCTTTCCCACAAGGTGGAGTAAGGAGGAGACAACCTGTAGATCAGTTTGAAATGTCAGATTCAGATGGCTCAGATCACAGTCTTCTCAGACACCAAGACAAAGATATCAAGGTAGAGATTCCTGACTTTCTAGGTAGCTTGAACCCTGATGATTTCTTAGATTGGCTAAGGTCTGTAGAAAGAGTCTTTGAGTTTAAAGGATACACTGATAGAAAGGCTTTTAAGGTTGCTATCATGAAACTAAAAGGCTATGCCTCACTGTGGTATGAAAACATGAAAACCTTGAGGGTTAGGGAAGGGAAAGAACCTGTAAAGTCATGGCTCAAACTGAAAAAGAAAATGAGAGCTAAGTTTGTCTCTAGGGACTACACTCAAGACATGTTCATTAAGCTTACTCACCTAAAGCAAGACCAAAGACCTTTAGAGTCCTACCTAAGAGACTTTGAACAACTCACTTTGCAATGTGAGGTTGTTGAGAAATCTGAACAAAAGATAGCAAGGTTCTTAGAAGGGTTGGATGAAAGGATAGCTAGTAAAGTCAGGTTACAAAACATATACTCCTTTGAGGAAGCTGTCAACTTGTCCTTAAGGGTAGAAAAATTGGGAAAAGGAAAGGCCAGTGCTTCTAAGACACCTTCCAGAACCCCCACCTTCAAACCTTTTGTAGGAGTTAAGATAGGAGAACCTGTGGTTCCTGTTAAGACCCCTTTCAACCTTGATAAAGGCAAGGCTGTTGAGGCAGGCCAAAGGAAGACTACCCCTCTCAAAAAGTGCTTTCAATGTCAAGGGTATGGACATTTTGCTAGAGAATGTCCATCTAAAAGGGCTCTGAGTACCCTAGAAGTAATCCATTGGGGAGATGATGAAGTGTTGGTCTGTGATGAAGAGATGGAAGAGCCTGAGGTAGAGGCTAGTGAGGAGTTGATAGAGCCTGATGCAGGGTTAAGTTTGGTAACATGGAGGGTAATGCATACTCAACCACAACCTTTGGAAGAGGACCAAAGACACCAGATCTTTAGGACCAGATGTACCATCAAGGGTAGAGTATGTAACCTCATTATTGATGGGGGAAGCTGCACTAATGTGGCCTCCAAAACACTGATAGACAAGCTAGCTCTACCCACCAAAGACCACCCCCTACCTTACAAACTCAGATGGCTAAACAAAGGGGCTGAGATCAAGGTGGATAAACAATGTGTTATACCTTTCTCTATTGGTAAAGGGTATGTGGATGAGAGTCTTTGTGATGTTCTACCTATGGATGCATGTCACCTTCTGCTTGGGAGACCATGGGAGTTTGATAGGGATGCCATACACCATGGGAGAGACAACACCTACACCTTCAAGTATGGGAAGAAGAAGATCACCCTAGCACCTTTACCACCTGCTTTAAAGATCAACCCAAACCCCATGAGTGAGGCTTCCAAAGAAGTCATGTTGATAAGTGAATCAGAAATAGCACAAGAGCTAAGTGAGCTACAACCTGTATACATATTGCTAGTCAAGGAGACTGGGATGAGTATCATTGATATCCCTGAAGAGGTCAAATCTATCCTAGAAAGTTATGGTGATGTCTTCCCTACTGAGCTTCCTAGTGGACTGCCACCACTTAGAGGGATAGAGCACCACATTGACCTAGTGCCTGGAGCTATCTTACCCAACAAGCCAGCCTACAGGAGTGACCCTAAGGCTACACAAGAGCTCCAACTTCAAGTAGGTGAACTACTCAACAAGGGCTATGTCAGAGAGTCCCTCAGTCCTTGTGCTGTACCAGCCTTGCTTGTGCCAAAGAAGGATGGGACTTGGCGTATGTGTATTGACAGTAGGGCCATCAACAACATTACCATCAAGTATAGGTTTCCCATACCTAGACTTAATGATATTCTGGATGAGCTAAGTGGGGCTCAAGTGTTCACTAAGATTGATCTGAGGCAGGGCTACCACCAAGTGAGGATAAGAGCAGGGGATGAATGGAAGACAGCTTTCAAGACTAAACATGGGCTCTATGAATGGTTGGTGATGCCTTTTGGGTTGTCTAATGCCCCTAGCACCTTCATGAGGTTGATGACAGAAGTCCTAAGGCCTTACTTAGGCAAGTGTGTAGTGGTTTACTTTGATGATATTCTTATTTACAGTTCAACAAAGGGAGAACATTTGCAACATCTGAAGATGTTGTTTGAGGTCCTAAGAGAAAACAAGTTGTATGGCAAGCTAGAGAAGTGCACCTTCATGCAGCCTGAGGTTTACTTCCTTGGATTCATCATCTCTAAGGAAGGGGTAGCAGTTGATCCTGAGAAAGTGCAAGCAATCAAGGAATGGCCCATTCCTCAAACTGTTACTGATGTAAGAAGTTTCCATGGGTTGGCATCTTTCTATAGGAGGTTCATACAAGGGTTTAGTTCAATCATGGCCCCTATTACTGAGTGCATGAAGAAGGGAGAGTTCAAGTGGAATGAGAAGGCTGAAAGGTCCTTCAATCTGATCAAAGAGCTATTGTGCAAGTCTCCAATATTGGTTCTACCAGACTTTAACAAACTCTTTGAGGTAGAGTGTGATGCCAGTGGTCTTGGCATAGGAGCTGTGCTTACTCAAGAAAAGAAACCTGTGGCATACTTTAGTGAGAAGCTAAATGGGGCCAAGCTTAACTATTCCACATATGACAAGGAATTCTATGCCATTGTGAGGGCATTGAATCATTGGGGACACTACTTGAAGCCTAAGCCTTTTGTGCTTCATTCTGATCATGAGGCTCTCAAATACATCAATGGACAACACAAACTCAACCCCAGGCATGCCAAATGGGTAGAGTTCTTGCAATCCTTCTCATTCTCCAGCAAGTATATAGAGGGTAAGAACAATGTTGTAGCTGATGCATTGTCTAGAAGGTCTGTAATGTTGACCTTCATGGAGCAAAGGGTGTTGGGATTTGAATTTATGAAAGAGCTCTATCAAGAGGATCCAGACTTCAAGCATGAATGGGAGGTACATCAAGAAGGGCAAGTCAAGAAAGGGAGCAAATACACAGCTCAAGAAGGATACTTATTCTATGGGAACAAACTATGTGTCCCTAAGGGACCTTATAGGGGACTACTGGTCAAAGAAGTTCACTCCAATGGCCTTGCTGGTCACTTTGGGGTACAGAAGACCTATGACATCTTACAAGATCAGTTCTATTGGCCTAAGATGCTCAGTGATGTGCAAGATGCCCTCAAGAGATGCAGATCTTGTCAAATAGCCAAGGCACACTTCCAAGCAGGCCCTTACACACCACTTCCAGTACCCAACAAGCCATGGGAAGATCTCAGTATGGACTTCATTGTAGCCTTACCTAGAACTCAAAGGGGAAAGGATTCAATCATGGTGGTTGTAGATAGATTCAGCAAGATGGCACATTTCATTGCTTGTAAGAAGACTGAGGATGCATTGGGGGTAGCTGAACTATACTTTAGGGAGGTTGTCAAGTTACATGGGGTCCCTAGAAGCATTGTCTCAGATAGAGACACAAAGTTCATGAGCCACTTCTGGAGAACCTTGTGGAGGCTATTGAAGACCAGGTTAATGTTTAGTACTTCTCACCATCCCCAAACTGATGGGCAGACAGAAGTCACTAACAGGACACTAGGAAAGATCTTAAGGAGTATTGTTTCTAAGTCATTGAAAGATTGGGATCTCAGGCTAGCACAAGCTGAGTTTGCCTTCAACAGAGCCCCCTCCAGCAGCACAGGTAAAAGTCCTTTTGAAACAGTTTATGGCACTAATCCTCTCATGCCTACAGACCTAGCACCAGTCAAAGGAAACAAGACAAGCTATGATGCAAAGAAAAGAGTTGAGCAAATGATACAGATTCATGAGCAAGTCAAGAAGCAGATTGAAAGGTCCAATGAGTTGTACAAGGCTAGGTCCAAGGGACCTAAGAAAGCAAGGGAATTCAAGGCAGGGGATCTTGTATGGTTGTATTTAAGAAAAGAGAGATTTCCAGACAAGAGGAGAAACAAGCTCATGCCAAGAGCTGATGGACCATTTGAGATATTGGAGAAGATAGGCACAAATGCTTACAAGGTGGATCTACCAGGAAGCTATGGTGTACATGGTACTTTCAATGTTGGAGACCTGAGTCCCTACCATGGTGAATCAGATGATGAAGGTGAGGAAGATTTGAGGGCAAATCCTTTTCAAGAAAGGGAGGTTGCAACAGGAGTATGTGACCAAGCCAAGACACGAGCCATGACACGAGCTCAAGACAAGACACAAACTCAAGACAAGACTCAACATCAAAACAACAACCTACATTCAGACAACACCATGACCAGCTATGACAATGTTCTATTCAGTCCAAGCCACAACCACTTCAAGCCTGCTAAGACAACACCACCACAACCAGAACAAAGCCTAGCCATCCACTTCCCAAGGCTAAGCCACAACAAAGCTCAGCCAACAGCCCAACAAGCCCAACACAACAAAAACAGCCCCCAGCCAAAAACAGCCTATCACAGCCTTTCTAAACAAGGTCCATGGGGCCCCACACAATCAAACAAGCCTAACCAACCCTCAAACCTATGTCTTGGGAAGGTCCTCTACAACTTTCCCCAGGACTTCCCTCCCAACAAACAAACACACAAAGAGTTAGCTTAGGGACAACTTCAGACTGTCCAGATTTCAGCCTTTTGCAGTAGTTAACATGTCACTATCAAACTTTCCTTTTATGATCAAACAAACTCGAGGGCCTTTTAGAAGGACCTTTGGCATCCATCCCACTTCAGTTGAGCTCAAGAATCAAGCTCAGAAGTCCACCCCTCCACCAGTTTCAACCCCAACAAATCCATTAAGGCAGATTGTCCTATTAGAATTACTTTTCTACTTTATCTACTTTATGTCAGTTTTCCTGCAAGTTTGTAGCTGTTATTTTGTTTCATGTTGTAAGCCTTTGTGGCCCTAGATATCTCCTAACGTCTGAGTTGTATCCTTGTTGCCTATATAAGGCCTTGACCTAATGAAATGCAAATCAGATTTGAAGTAAAACATAAAACTGAAACCTTGTTTCTGTTGCATCTCTTGGCTGTGTGCTTGAGACAACTTCCTTTGCTTTGTGCTTGGAAGTGAGCTTGGGTCCTTAGCTGTGTGCTGTGATCAAAGTTCAACCCTCAATCATTGGCTTTGTGCTTTGATTAAGGTCCTATCTTAGTTCTTTGTCAATTAGTCCAAACAGAAACAGAGTATTTGCAAAATGTCTGAACTTCAATCAAATTGTCATTGTTTAGTTGTCTTTCTGAATAGTTTCAGTGCAGAATGTTTATTTTCCTTTGATATTTATTTTTATTCGTGCAATGACATATATTTTATCCTTCTATGAACTTGTAAATCCGTTCAATCATGGAAAGGAGTTTTCATTATTTTATACGGTAGCATTTTGATTGCAATCTCCGTTTATACCACCGTAGCTAAAGACAAAATGAATTGTATCTTTTGATCCTCATATTCACCATTGCAAATGTCTCTTATGAAGAGTAAATGAATATGTCACACTTAGTCAAAAGCGTTTTTGAATATTTTGTGACGCCTTCTTATAACAATGGTACATCAAATTTTTGCTCCAAAGAAAATGTTTGTATTTTGGTATGTCGTCATAATGCTCCTTATCGAGGCTTACCTCAAAAGAGGCCAAAACAGTTGGGATGACTAGGTTAATCGATTTATTTGAAATCGTGAACAAACCAAATACCGTAATCACTTCATGAAAAGTTTATCCTTTTGAAGGTAAAACCATGAATGAAATGAAGAATAGTCTTCACAATAATTCCTATATACTTGTCTAAGTAGAGATTCATGAAAGTGAGTGGGAGCACTAAGAATGATGTTTATATTCTTAATTGTTAAGACGAGGTTCAAGAGTAGGTTGGCTCGACTTTGACACAAGGCAAGGGATAAAGGCAAGACTATTTTGAATAGTAAAGTCAAAACCCAAGCAAGGTGTCGAACCCAACTTTTGACGATTCTATTTTACAGTGTAGGACACAAGAAAAGAATCTTCCCAAAGTTTTCTAAAGAGTTAGAAATAGGGTGTAATTTTTCACCCATAAAATCTATATGATCGACATTTATTTTGCTAAATGCAATTTTTGGGTATTAGATACCTATTATGGTTTTCATCAATGTATTCAATGCATATAATAATGATTCGTGCGACGACTAACCATAATTAAATGTCGACCTACAAGGGAAATATAACTATTGTAGTTTTATTTCTATAGAGACATATAAAAGTTATAATGTGATCAATCTAGTTTTGGATTTAGAGGTATACTTCAATAAACGTTATTATGTACATAACCTCTAAATAAAGAATATAGTATCCACTTAAGTGTACGACACAAGTGTTTCACTTTTGTGAATAGAACAAACGTTGTATCTTTTTATGCCTATTTTTGGTCAATGGTTATCCTATACCAATCAAAGGTAAATATATTCTTGATCTAAACTAGTAATAATTACTTGTCATATAGATTGTAAAAGCTCAAAATTGGTGACCCTTATCTAATCTTAATTCTGGATTGTGTAGCACATTGAGAGGCTAGTATTGACAACTATCCCTAAACCATCTGATTTTGAATCTTATGGTGCGTGCGAATCTTGTATTCAAGGCAAGATGATTCGTGCCCTTTTGTTGAAAAGGAAATCGAACTAGTAAATTATTGGCCCCATTACATAAGAATACGTGTGGTCCAATAACAAACACAACCAGAGATGGTAATGATTACTTCACTTGATTTACCGACGATTTAAGTAGATATTATGTTTGATTCTACTTAATGAGGTGCTAAGAGAAATCTTTGAAAAGTTCAAAGAGCTTCAATGAGAAGTAGTTAACCACTAGAGCATTAGATCAAGGACTTACGACTAAATCGTAACTATAAATATCTAAGTATTGACTTTGATTTTCACCAAAAGTATTGTGAAATGGTTTCACAAGTTAACTTCTCTAACACACATTATTAGATATGGTGTTGTTGAATAGAGAAACAGAACCTTATACGATATGGTTTTGTCTTTATCAAGTCAAAATGAGCCATTTGACTAACCTTGGGATCTTAATATTTTTGTCTGCTATTTCTTTTCCACCATATTAAAACACATTTAAAACAGTCTGATTTTATTCCATATACGATATGGGTAGGTAGCGTACCTAATTTATAAGTTATTTGAATGAAACAAGTGCTCCATAATCCCACATTGACCACGAGAACAAAGCGTTTGTGACTCGTGATGCTGTCTTTCAATAAAAATACGATTATTTCTTGATAAGACAGAGTGGGAGAAAATGTTTCAAGAGCCACAAACTGAGCATATGGTCCGGAAAAAGTTTTCCTCATTGCTTGTTCAGTAGTTGTTTCTTCGGAACCTAGGAGGTCAGGTGGAATTTTATCGCTCCTTTATAGTGATGAAAATATGCGACTTATAAAAGACTGTTTTTAGTCCCAACTTCTTGATATGGCTTAGAGTCATACGATTCGTAATGTTCATCCATGCAAATTTCGATCTTAAAAATCAATTTACATTGAAGAGGTCGTACTTCTTCAAGTAAAATTTACCAGGTCACATAAATGTTTCAAGAGCCACAAACTGAGCATATGGTCCGGAAAAAGTTTTCCTCATTGCTTGTTCAGTAGTTGTTTCTTCGGAACCTAGGAGGTCAGGTGGAATTTTATCGCTCCTTTATAGTGATGAATTCAAATATGCGACTTATAAAAGACTGTTTTTAGTCCCAACTTCTTGATATGGCTTAGAGTCATACGATTCGTAATGGACTCCATGCATGATGGTCAGGTATGTGACCTGGTAAATTTTACTTGAAGAAGTACGACCTCTTCAATGTAAATTGATTTTTAACATCGAAATTTGCATGGATGAACATTAAAATGATTTCAAAGATAACTTGGTAGACAAAGAGTTTTGCACCAACCTTAATTCTTTGATCCATTCGAATATACTTAGCGATTACAGCATATCATAATAGTATGATGCCAACTGAATCTCAAGAACCACCTTCTTGAATACGATTCTAGAAGAGGTAGTATATTTTATATTCACCTGTGGGTTCGTAGATCCTAACTATCCTAAGTTAATTTGCAAGCTTAAGAGGATGTCTTAAGTAAGCACTAAAGAGTTGGAATTAGTGTGTCAATCATGTCATAAAATATTTCTCGATATCGCGAGGAATTATGTTTATACATGAAGTTTAGTGGGAGTAATATGGTTTTCATCAGTCTTATATGTGGAGACATATTGATAATTTTAGATGATGGAAGATTTTGGAGAAGTAGAATACATCTTTTAGATATCTGGATTTATGGAGATAAATCTAAAAGGATATTAGCATTGAGTCAAAATTCTTATATTGATAAGATCTTTGACTAGTGCAAGGAAGTTGAACACATCATAATTGAGTCCTTTTGCTTCCGCTGCGGGATCAATTATATACGCTGTGATGTATACTCAATCCGACATTTCGCATGCTTTGAGTATGACGAATCATTTGCAATCAAATCCAAGTGAGAGTCACTTGATGGCCATAAAGAACATCCTTAGTACTTGCGAAGGACTAAAAGATATGTTCCATGTGTTTGGAGTTTAAAATGAGTTGCGTGTAAGGGTTACACATACTTCATTTTCCAAACTGATCAAAGTGATTTGAAATCACGAGTTGGCTGTGTTTTATAGAAGATTTATCTGTTGGAAGAGTTCCAAACAGAAAATACTATTGGAAAGGTTCCAAGTAGGAGTGACATTTTCAAATAGAAATGTCATGTATCCCCTGGAAGTGTTCCAGGCAGTTAATCATTGCGGATTTTACAACGGAAATGGAGTACATTGCGTCATATGATGATGCATATGAAAGTAGCTTGGATTCGACAGTATTGGAGGGACTAGAAATAGTTCATATAGCTGTATATCCTATCCCATTATACTGGTAAAACAGTGGGAGCTACCTTTAGGCCAAGAGTCCTAAGTCTAGATTCAAACCTAGACACGTACTCAGAAAGTTTTACGTAATATGAGATTACGTAGACAAAGAGAAATAGCAATCAGAACGATGGGAAAAGATGCGACGTATTGCTAATCCATTAGCACATGCTTTTTGCAGGCTGAACATGATAGTCATGTTATTTCAATGGGGATTGAAATATGTACCTGAATTGCTTAAGATTATAAGATATGAAATTATTGATAGCGTATCAATTTTTCCAAATATTTGATAATCGCATTCATTGTTAGAGTTTCATTAAAAAACTCCATTATTTAGTTTGACTAAATTTTAATACTTTGTTTATCCGAATTGGTTGAAAGAAAGGTTAAACCCAATTCAAGTGAACAGGACGAACTTAGTATTTTGTCCCTAGTCACTCAATGAGGTGACGTCTCGAAATGACTAGATTGTAAGTCGATCGATGGTTGGTTCAGCACCATGGGGTCATGGAGATGAATGGTCGTTTACATAGACAGACTGTATGACACTCTGTCGGACAGTGACATTGTAGAGACCCTTAAATCAATAATTGATGCCTGGTCGTGGCAGGGTCTTCTATCTTATTCCTATAAGTCGATTCTTTTGACTGGCGACCGTCTATCTGAGTCGGTGCAGTTTCCGATTGGTTTTGGTTGATGTTTTAGGTCGTGCCGTAAAAGGAGGCCGATGGACATCTTCTGGATCATGGTGATCTGCATCATACAGAGTAGATGTATCAACAGGAATTGTCCACCCACGTTGGGTACAAAACAAATCTTAGGCCACTCGAGGAGAGTTAGTAAATGCGTGGCCACGCTCGGAAAGAGATCTATGGTAGGATTTTCCGGTAGACAGTTTTACTCTCCTATCGAGGAAAACCACTCTAGATATTGTCAATCGCAAGTGCGACCTGGAAGGCACCTTGCGTTGAGTGGGAGATGTGATAAAGAGAAAAGAGAATCCCCGGTGACGCACCACTGTGTCAGAACAAGTAGGAGATGTTGGAGTAGAGTAGGTGTCCTCCACAAAAGTGCGCCACATAATAAATTTTATTATGGAATATAATTGGGATATTTATTGACTATATATATGATTAGTCAGTTGATTAACGTAAATCAATAACGGTTGGCTGACTAGAGTTTGACGTTATTGTCGTTTGACGGCGGTGATCAACTGATCCCTTTCGTCACACCTAAAGGATGAAATCCAAATAGTAACTAATTATTTGTATACGATTACAGTTAATTAGTACATTACATTTTTGTTTTATATTCGAAGTACGAGGTTAATGTTAGGAAATTGATGTAAGAACTCAAATTGATTAAAGCGTATTTTTCAATTATGGAGATAATTGACTAATAAAATTATATCTTATTTTAATACGATTAAATAAGATTTAACTTAGTAATTAATCGTTAAATTACTAAATTAGTTGAGGTTTTGAGATAGAGGTAATTAGTTAATTATATTTACAAGGAGTTGTAAAATAAATTAACCATGCATTGTGGGACCCATTATATATTGATATAATGGTAAAATATTAGTTAAAATGTTAAGTACATATTATTTATTTAATTGAGTCATATAATTGTTATATGATCAAATTAACACTTAATTATACAAGATAATTAAGCATATGATTAATAAGTATTTGTGGGACAAATATCAAAAATCAAAATGGATCGATATTGCCTTCACATGGCCGGTCAAGTTGTTGTAGTTGGTGATGATGGTTGTTCTTATTCACACTCATAAGCAACATGTTCTTATGACATGAATAGTAAACCTAAAATAATTTATTCACTACAACACATTACCACTTTGCATGGCAATAAAATAAGAAGAAAATATCACTCATTTGGTGATGTGAAAACCGGCCCTTGTGGCTATATATAGAACAATTGTTGTTCATTTCTTCACTACTTCATTCTTGCTTATTTGATCATACATCTCTCAAAACTCATCTTCTCTCTAAAACTCTCAAATACTAATATTTACTAAGTATTACTAGTGTAGTAATATAGTCTAGTATTAGTAGTATAATATCTATCTTATTATCTAGTTAATAATAAGGGTAGATTATTTGGGTTCATTTTGGTGCAACTTAGAGGAGGTCTTCTACTTTGGAGATTACTTGTGTTCATCCATATTTGTAGCTCAAGAACAACAAGAAGGAGTTCTTGTTGTGCCCATATTATTTCCATATCAATGTGAGGAAATTTCTTCTTTTATATAAATGTCTTTATATTTGCATGCATGTTACATAGATCATTATATACTAAATTAACAAGTAATTTAGCAACTAATTAGAGGAGTCTAATTAAGGTCTATGGACTTTCATTATGATGATCTTTTCTATTATATGATATAAGAAAGGTTTCACTCGAATTGTCGTAAAGTCATGTATAGACATGAAGTTAAGTGGGAGTTTAAGTTATCATGTAAAGACATGAAGTTCAGTGGGAGAAATTGTTTTCCACGTGAATTACGTTTCACTCATTAAGAGTGACATATTCATATTACCTTTTTGAAAGGAGTGGTTGGATTTTAATATTGGATGAAAGAGGGCAACATGTATACTAAAATCAAAGTCTATTGTGGAATAGAAGATTTTAGCTTGACATTTAAAAGGTATCTTATATCGATAAGATCCTTAATTTCTTCAACAAGTTAAATAGGTTGTTTATTGGATAAAAGTGGGATCACTATGAAAGGGTCATAGTCATCCACTGAACCTAAGAATTGTTGATCACATGAGACCAATCATGTATGCCATTACATACACGTACCTAAATAAATTGTATGTTGTGAGCATGACAAGCCAAAAGCAAATCAATCTATGTGAGAGTCATTGGATAGCCTACAAGAACATCCGTAGAGTGCTCGAGGAGAACTAGGGATACATTCTTGTGTTTGGTAGAGAAAATTTGACAATGTGGTAAAGGTTACACAAACCCAAATTTCCAAACTTATAAGGATTTATCGAAATCCTAGGCGTACTTTTGTTATACAAGAAGCGAATAACTAAAAGGATGATTGAAGAGTCAATCATTATAAATTCTACAAATAGAGACCTAGTACATTATGATGAGGATAAGGTGGTTTAAAAGGAACTAATAGTAGATCCTTTCACCTAAATACCTATCAGTTATCATGATAACAAGTGGGAGTATCTTTCAAGTTAAAGAGCCCAACGCTAGATAGAGATCTAGACATGTACGTAGATGAATTCATGTTATTAGGAATAACGTTGGATGGAAGGAAAAAGCAATTCACAAGGTTGGAATAAATGAATATATGGTATATTCACTACCCAAGCCTTTATTGCATTTAATAAGATCGTCATGAATTGTCATGGACGAAATAAACTTTAGATTATATGATATGAAGCAATAACATTGTGTTGATTGTTCATATATGATAATCACATTTATCGTTTGAGTTTCTAAAACTTGTTTTGTGCTTTGTTATATCCAAATGGATTGTAGAGACAATTTTGGACTCCATTAAAGTGGACTGATTTAACATAGCATTGGCCCCTAGTCACTTATATGAGGTGACATCTCGAAATGACTAGATTGTGGTGCGATTGATGGCAAGTTCAAGTGTCATAGGGTCATAGGGATGACCAATCGATCACATAGACAGACTGTAAGGGACATTCTTTCGGGCAGTGACCGCTTATAGAATTCTGGCAATTCTTGTAGCCTGGTCGTGGCAAGAGCTACTAGTATTTTTTTGAGTCAATTCTTTGACTAAAGACTGTTCGCCTTAGGTGGCACAGTTTCAGAGTGACTTTGATTTATGCTCTACGACCTTCGTAACTGGGGTCAAATGGGCATCTTTTGGGTCATGATGAGCTGTGGCTATGCAAAGGGAATAGTGCGATAGGAATTGTCCACCCCTTGTCAGGGTTGTTTTAAATCTCAAGGCCGCTCGAGGAGAAGTAAGCTGAAAATGCGTGGCCACGCTCGGAAGGTATCTATGGTAGATAATTTCGGTCAGACAGTTACTCTCCAGATCGAGGAAACCACTCTTGATATGATCAAATGCAAGTACGACCTGCAAGACACCTTGCATTGAGTGGGAGATATTGTAATAGGACAAGAGAATTGGTGACGCACATTTGTCTCGGACAAGTGGGAGATTGTTGGAGTAAATGTCCTCAACAATAGTGCGATCACATAATTAAATCTCAATAATAAGAATACAAAGGGATGATGAATATTATAGTATACTGGTCAACATAAATCGGTAATGATTGGCTCAATTGAGTTTGACGTTATTGTCGTATGATGGTGGTGATCAGTTGATCCCTTGAGGTCACACCTAAAGGACAATCCCCTAATCATGTACATTAATTAATTGTATAGCGATACAGATTAATTAATCCCTTAAATTGAACCAAGTTTAAATTGTAAGTGAGAAATATATCTTATTGTAATATGATTAAATAAGATTCATTTTGGTAATTTAATTGTTATATTACTAAGAATGCATTATGTTTATGAAACATTTGAGATAAGTGAAATTGGTCGATTATAATTACAAACTGTTGTAGATTATTTTAACCAAATATGAGAGGACCCATTTTATTTACATGTAATTATAAAATGTGACTTAAAATGTTAAGTATAATTTATTTGTTATGAAATTGCATTTAAATTGGTTAAATGCACATTTATAAGCAAAATTACATGTTACATGTCACATGTCACACTTGTGACAAATGACAAATTGCAAAAATAAAATGGACACCCATATTACAAGGGTGCACCGGTTTTGGTAGTGTACAAAGAGGGTGATTATTTTTGTGTATTATTCTAATTAGGAATTAGACATAATCATACCCAAAACTATTACCAACACTCAACCTTTTTACATTGTTAAGAACAATTGGAAGTGACAACACCCCACCCATGTGGGGTGTGTGTGACAGGTTTTCACAAGCCAAAAG
Organism: Heliosperma pusillum; assembly: GCA_022085475.1. NCBI lineage: Eukaryota > Viridiplantae > Streptophyta > Magnoliopsida > Caryophyllales > Caryophyllaceae > Heliosperma > Heliosperma pusillum. Next base: position 4,525 of record JAIUZE010072271.1, on the reverse strand, counting down.
AGGGCTTGTTTTTTCCTATTAATATATACCATAACATCTCACATTATGCATGGATGCTTATCTTTCTACAAAATCTCTATCTCTCACTAAAAGAAATTTAAGAAATTCTTCTTGTGTTCCTACACTAATAATATCATTACTAAGGGTAGTAATATATCTATTAGTTCATAATAAGGGCTTCTACTATTTAATACTAGTGTAGTATTTTGTAGAGATTTAGGGTAGTCTTAGGTGCAACTAATTGGAGAGTTTCTAATTTGAAACTTGGAAGATCATCCTTCTTATTTAAGCTCAAGAACAATATTTGGAAGGTGTCCAAATATTGTGGCCATTTTGTTTATATTCAATGTAAGGAAAATGTTTCTTCTTATCTTTGTCTTATTTTTTTTATGCATGCATAAGATCTATTTAGTTTAAGAGTAAACTAAATGTATTATGATATTAGAAGTGTCTAATATTGAGTTTATGAAACATACATTTCCATCATCGGTATACTTGGATAGAGGCCGTATGGAGAGGATCCCCTAGCCCTAGTCCGGATAAGACGGGGTTCACCAAACCATGTACTAAACTGTCCAAACCTCTCGAGTGTGCACACCCCTCCAAGGGCCAACCCCAAGGAGGAAGATAAGAGGACGAGGTCTCGATCAACTAACCCCCACCAAAAGCTCTGTATAGGAGGTCCTTATTTGGGACAACCTACCCCTCTACCAAAACCGTTTCAGAACCAATATCAAAACCTTTCTAAACAATTAAATCCATTTCTTTGAAATTAAACATTTCCATAACTTGTACAGAAGATCAAACGGTCTTGGTTTTCAAAACTCTTAAAAATCATAAGTCCTTTATTTCATTTCAAACACGATTACATTTTCAAGAGATTGGACAACATCAATCATCTTCAATATTCATTTCATCACAATAATTCCAACTAATAACAACAATCATTACAAGCATATTAAATATTACAACATTCGGAACAATACTCAATAGTTCAAGAATAGTGTACGGATTAGTGTTTTCCCTTACCTCACAAGGTTGCTTAGGGAGCGGTTACAATGCCTCTTCTACAAATTCCGAGTCTACAATATGTATAAAATATCGATTACTAATGCATCCAAGTCGGTTCTTAACTTTCTTGTTTTACATTACTTTAATTATACGGTTTCTATTACGTTAAGTTCCGTTAACTAACTCATCCCGCTCTATAATCTATAAATATGATTTAGCATAAGACCAGGAAGTATATGAATGATTTATTAATTCATTTATTGTTTGGTTTAGTCAATAAATATACATGCAATGAAATTAAGCAAGTTATATTAACCTAACTACCCTTCACGATTTTTCAGTCGAAAACAGAAAATTTAAATTGTCGTATCTCTCTCGTTACAAATCATTTTGATAAGTGGTTGGTTGTGTTGGATTCCTTTAGATGTCCTCTAGCTTTAATATTCACAGGGTCAAAACCAAAAAAGGTCTGTAAGTTGTACTAATTTACAGTTTAACAAGATATGTCCAAAAATGAGTCTTAATATGTTATTAGGTGGGAAATGTTTTTAACAAATCGTAACGCAAAGATTCAAAAGTCTAAAGTGCTATAATTTCCTATTAGTTTAACATATTAAAAGGTGGGATGTTAAAAATGTTAGTAAGTATAATTTCAAAAGCCTTTTATGAAGATGACAAGTTTTCACTAGTAAAACTATTACACTCATTAATCTCGGTTTTTCCAGATTAGAGAACGAACTTGTAAAAATCCTAATAAAATGATATCATCATATTTTAAGGCGTGGTTAGTTTGTGTAGATTCCTTTATGAGTCTACTAATTTTAAGTCGTTGTAGGTGAAAGTCTAAAACGGAGTTTAAGATACCCAAAATCATGGTTTTTTAGAATGTGTCGGATTTCGAGACAACAAAAGTAACAATGCATAAATTCGTCTTAACAGAATGAAATGAGTTGATTCCAGAGCTTAACATGCTCTATATTCTTTTACGTTTGTTGTGGTAAAAGGGCTTGTCTTAAGTAATCCAATAAGTTATATATTAAGACTCAAACATTGGGACATGCAAATTTGGTTTGTCCAGAATCATGTTTTAGTGTATGATTTTTCATTTACAAACGACAAATGAGAATTTGACAAAATTTTGTATACAAGTTAAAGATATGCAGGGGTACTACATCTATTGTTTTCCCACTAAAATAACAAGTTTAAGCCCGATTTATCTTCTGTTCATAATCAACCTCCGGATTTGACACTTTGATGATTGTTACGTGCTTAGGTTCATGCATGCATAAATAGAGACTCTTATAGTTCGTTTTAGGATTTGTTTTAAACATGATTAAGTGTGAATGAGAATAAAATCAGAAAAGTGTAGTGTTTTAGTCCTTACAAGGTCAAGAACTTGGTGTTTAGGCAAGATCCTCCTCCTAGCTTTCTTCTTTTTCTTCTTCTCCTTCTCTTGGTTTCTTCCTTGCTCTCCCTCTCTCTATATTTTTGTTGTTGTTGTTTTGTTTTGAATGAAAATATGATGGGAAGGTTGTATGTAATTAAATGGAGTGTTGAAGAGGAGGGTTGGAAAAATAAAAAGGAGGCATAGGGAAGGGGGAGTGGCATGAGCATGGGGGACAAAGGGGAAGCATGAGAGTCTCATGCATTAGTCCATTTTCTTGGCATGCTTAGGGTTGTCCAAAGGAGTTATTATGGCTGCTTGCAATCTCGCCTAAGGTGGCGTTGAGACGGGTTTTGCGCGACGAAAAATGATGCACGCGACGGTGTTTTATACAACTTCCAAATGCAATATGATTTTACCAATTATCGACACAAGGATTGTGTATATGTTCTTTTCTTATTTTGTCATGGGTGAATTAATTGAAGGAATGCATTTTATTATTATTTATTCTTAATGTTTGACGATAATATTTATTATTAAATTAAGCGACTCAAGATCGCGGTAATTGTATCGTTACTAAATTTCCATTTTATCTCTTTTGATTTTAGCCTCTTAAAACACCTTATTATAATTAGTTTTAATTTGTTTTTTTTTATTGATGGATTTTACGGATATTACACTTCAAGTCATTTATTTTATTAGAAGTTGGTGCCAGGAAAACTGACACGCTGAACAAAACAAACAGTTTCTTGAATTCATCTCCATAATTGTTACTCCCACGCAGTGTTTCAAAGACACGTTTCACTGTAATTGGATCTGAACTATTTTGCACGCCAAGCCTCAACCTACAATCCCTTTTCAGTCTGCTGTCCATTAGAGAAACTGTTTTACCCGTTTGCGCAAGCACGACCTCATTTCCTCCTCGAGGCAGCAGAAAGATATTATGTACATCATCTTTTGTAATTATACACTCCGTCTTCTTCATCTTAAACATATTACATGTGTAGTCAAATGCCTTTAAAATCCAAGGCAGGATGCCATGTGGTAATTTTTGAAAGTCCATAGACCTTAATTAGACTCTTCTAATTAGTTGCTAAATTACTTGTTAATTTAGTATTTAATGATCTATGTAACATGCATGCAAATATAAAGACATTTATATAAAAGAAGAAATTTCCTCACATTGATATGGAAATATATATGGGCACAACAAGAACTCCTTCTTGTTGTTCTTGAGCTAATAATATGGATGAACACAAATAATCTCCAAAGTAGAAGATCTCCTCTAAGTTGCACCAAGATTAACCCAAATAATCTACCCTTATTATTAACTAGATAATAAGATAGATATTATTCTACTAATATTGTAACAACCCGAAAAAGACCCGATTTTTCTAGTAAAAATATTTACTAACACGTTTCAGTAGAACTTAAGTTTTTAAAATAGGAATTTTTGTTCGGAGTCTTATTTTGAAATTCCGCGTTCGTATTTGGAATTTCTGAGAGATTTCATGAAAAGAACGTTTTTAGTCATCTTTGACTTTTCTTGACTTTTAAGTCGTCTTTGACTTTTCCTTGACTTTTTAAAAGTCGTCATTGACTTTTCTTGACTTTTAAGTCGTCATAAACTTTTCTTGACTTTTAAGTCATCTTCGACTTTTCTCGACTTTTTAGTCAACTTTGACTTCGTTGACTTTTCCCGACTCGTCTCATAAGTATGAAGACCGAAATTTTATTTAAAAAAATAATATTTTTGATTTATTTTTATTTAAATTTATTAAGATTTATAATAATTTAATATAATTATTTTGAATTTATTCGGAATTTAAAGAATAACGTTTACGGTTTTAACCGAACGTCATTTAACTATTCCCGACTCATCGTAAAGCGCGAAACAAAATCGAAACTCGACTTTGGCATGAGTCACACGCGCGTGTCATCGCTTTCCACTCACCATCAGATATTTTAATTGTTTTGAAATATAAACTAATAAAACATATCTAGATATTTATTAACTTATCGATCAGTAACGAAAATTACGCAAAACGTTACAAACCTGACCCCGATTATCACCATACCCACACGGTTTTTTTTCTCTCTGTGCCTTGATATTTATTTCGTTTCATTATA
>JAIUZE010072270.1:0-17933 GCA_022085475.1 Heliosperma pusillum | reverse complement strand
ACAGAGCACAAGACAAAATAGTGCTCAAACCGTATCATTTGTAAAAACCGACTCAAAGTGGGACATAGCAAAAACCGTCACAAAACATGAGATACAAGCGAATGAAATATCATATATCCAAAACATGAATATTATAAGTCACTACGTAAAATTATACGATAAACGAATCATGCGAACTATTATAAATTACGAGTTTTAGAAATCATAGGAAAAATACACAGCCGTAGTGTCGGCCGGTCAGTGGACCGGCGGCCGGTACCCCGGCTTGCGCTTCAAGACAAAACCCAAAAATCACCAAAACAGGGTAGTGTGTTCCAGGCCGGTCTATGGACCGGCAGCCGGTACCCTGGCTCGGAGCACAACACCAACAAACACAAAAATCACAAGTTTGGAAACTATCAAAACAAGGGTCCACTTCAAACGGTCATAACTAGAGTTCTAGATATGCAAATGCAGAAATTCCAAGTCGAGGTGATAGCTTATCCTCTTACGATTCCAACGATAGGTCACAAGTCCAAAACAAGCAAATAACGAAGGAGATATGATCATTCTACGAAAAAGGATCGATGCAGTGAATTCTCAGCCGGCCACTGAACTGGCAGCCGGTCCTTCGGCCAGGACTACATCCTACCCGAGAACAACATACACAAGTTCAATCATTTTCAATTCTCATATTTAACTTCTATCAACTATCAACAATCAATAATCATCATCAACAATCATCAACTAACAACAATCATCAACAATAACTCAATTCCTAAGCTTACTAATCATATTATAAATACAAATTCTAACATAGAAATCATATAAAACACGTAAATGATATCGAGTAACCCTTCACCGTTACCTTTACGCGTCTTTAATCGATTCTAAACCTTTCTAGTCTCCACCTACATACAATTAGATAATAAAAGATGAATATCATTCACCTTGAGAAAGACGGATAATTTAAAAAGCGAGAAAGACGGTAATTTTCTTACCAATACGGATAGAGGAAGCTAAGAGGGGAAGAATAAGACGAACTTACGTGAATTTCAACAAGAAACGAGTGAGATATGATGAATCTAAGAATGGATCAAAGAGGGAGGCAAGGGTTTTGATCTTTTCTTAAGGAAGAAGTAAGCTTGAAAGTGTTTGTGTGAATTAAAAATAGGATAAGTGGTAGTATGATATGTATAAGGAAAAAGTCAACAAAAGTCAAACTCGCCTTAGGACGGGATTCTCATGGAATCTCGCGGAAATTCCAAATACGAACTCGGAAATTCTAAATTCGACTCGAAACATAAAATTCTATATTAAAACTTAAATTTGCTGAAAAGTATCCGTAAAATATTTTCACTAGAAAAAATAGGGTACATTTCCGGGTGTTACACTCTTTATTTTGTAATTTCGTTACTCGCATAATTCAGTGATTAATTAATTAGTTGATTTTAATCAATAAAATCAAGTAATTAATTATACATCATATAAATCGAAAAAGTGGGGCTAGTTTTTAATACTCAATTCACCCCCCTTCTTTCGTATTCCATAAATAGACTCTACAACTACACACCCACGCCTGCAAACGAAATATTGATCTTTCAATAACGATGATATGAAATATTGATTGTCCAATAACATTATGAAATATAGTATTGATCTTTCGATATGAAGTATTGATCATTCAGTAACAATGCAATATGAAATATTGATCTTTCAATCAATAGAAAATAAATCATTGACCCTTCAACGAATGCAAAAATGTAGGTTCATACCTCCAACAAGAGCCCGGGACCAACAGTGGCAGGAGAAGTCCCCTTTTCCATCAGTTCTGGTCGAACCATGGCCCTCATATAGCGTGTGAGGACGGCAAAGCCAGGAGTAACTCAGTCCCACCTACCTAGGCTACTCAAGTCAGACAGGACGGGAAGAAGCTTCGTCGACACTCTCTCCCCCTTGTTTCCGAATTAAATCGAAGACAAGAACCACCACAACCAGAGGCGATCCCTCTGCTCGGCTGTACAAGGAGGAGGAGGCACCATCTCCCCTTCTATCCTCACTCTCGCCGGGGTCCTACCTGCGAAGTAGTCCTTGACGTAAGAGCTCGGAACCAACATGGGAACGCTAGCCACCCATGCCAGCAGGTTCTAGCCGATCAACCTCCTTGCCTCCTCTGAGTCCGCCCTCATGGCCGTCAACGGCATCTCTAAAGTCTCATCTCCACACGGCAGGCCCGAGATCATGCCATAATCCTCCAAAGTGACCCCGACCTTTCCAAAAAGCATATAGAAGGTCGAAGTCGTGTCCCAGTACGGGTCAAGAAAGGCCCGAATCAGGCTATGTTTAGCCCGAATATTCCCCGCCTTGATCGTCGTCCAAGCCCTGGCCAAGTCTCCAAGGGTTCCTAGCTCGACGAGGGCCCTCTCCCCCTCCGTCAGTCTCTTGTAAGCCTCCATCATCGTCGTATAACCAGAGAAGAACCTCTTATTCCCATCATCATGCACCAATTCAAATCAAAAGTCATCATTAGCATTAAATAAATGAGAAATGAAATGGCAAACGGATACAAAGAATGACAAATAGAAGCTTACCATACTCTACACCGTCCGGTAAGACAAGTGGCTCTCCGCCGGCTAAATGAGATGTCTACCATCCCATTTCTCGGCCCACTCAGGTGAACCCATTAGTTAGCGTCCACCTTATCCTACGTTGGCCCTCCTCGGGACCTCCTCTGCCTCTTCAGCCTCCTCAAACACCTCTGCCGGTATCTCTTCTCCCACGTGGGAAAAAGAGGGCTCAGGGTCTACGTCCATAGGGGATCCCCCCCGATGTAGAAGGAACATCACCTGCAAAACCAAAGCCAGGTCAAGTCGTTTCAAGTATTTTTCAAGACGTTTCAAGTATTTTCAAGCTCTAAAAGGAAGTTTTCCGGCCATCTTTGGCCACTCCTTCCAAAACCCGACTACGCATGTAAGGGTTGGGTCAAGTCAAGTCTAATTCAAAGCCTAGTCACGAGTTTGAGTCGAAAATTCGGCAGCATTTCGCTATAATGGCGACTATGCCCTAGAAAAGAGTCCTGCAAAGGTTGTCACAATACAAAAATCTAACACCACAGCAAGTTTACCCATTATACAAGGGTTCCAAAACATCAAATTTCATCGAAAATGGACAATTCTAATGGTTTTTTCGAAGAGGTTTTCGAATTAGCTAAGAAACCGTCTCATTTGTTCAAAACTTAACGAAAACGCAAAAAGAATACATGGTTATTTTCCTGACAATGGCAATTATTCATTTCTAGTATCAATTTCTACCATACAAATTAAATGGAGGCAAACCCCTCAAATTTTCGAAATATTCAAGGGAAGGAACCCTAATTTTCAACTCTAGTTCAATCAAAAGCAAGAAATTAAAGTAAAGATAGGATGCATACCTCGATTAGTCATGGTATATGCCTCAATTTGATCAAATTTTGACGGTTTTTGGTTGGAATTTGAGAGGGTTTTGAGTGTTTTATGTTTAGAAATGTGAAATGGAAACTTCGTCTGTCGCGCTTTTACTCAGGTAGGGACAAGCCCTGGAGATGACGCAACACTTGCTGCGCCCCTTCCAAAGATCGTAGGTCATGCTGCGATTATTCCGCAGTGCGATATCTCTTTAATTTAAAAGTTCGTTAGAAATTTTTTATTTGTGGGCCCAAATCTTGTGCGCCTCTTCTCCGACATCTTATTTCACGTGCTTGGTGCTTTTCCAAGACCCGCGCTTTGACAGGCTTCAAAACCGTCACATGATGTTGTCATCACAGCATGGACACCCTTTCAGACATAGAATCCGTGGGCCCGTCTTTTATCATCAGGATGTTGCTCACCACAACCGAGCAGATCCCCCGGAATTATTCGATCCTGACAGAGTCTTCCGTATATCCAGTGCACCAATATTTTGCAGATTTCTTTCAATATATATGTTTCCCCTATGAGAGTTGTCCTGAGGACAGAAACATGCAGATCCTGACATATGATATCTTCTCAGCGGCTGGCAAGCCTCATAACCTACCCCATTCAAACGGCTGGCGAGCCTCACAGCGCACCTCATTCCAAATAAGAAGATGCCTCAGGTATGACTCCTTCTTATGGCTGGCGAGCTTTTATACGTAGTCTAATGGACTTTTAACGACCCTCCGCGATGATCGACAGACTTTAAAATGTTCCCGACGATAGGTCCTTGGTTCAGCCCCTTTGAGCCGCCTCGCGTCGCAATAGTCGTCTGGTTGTAACCTTTGATTGACCTGGTGGCTATACTTTTACTTTCACCTTGTCCAAGCCTTAGTCAAAGTGGGGGATCTATAGATACGTCAGTTCTACACCTTTCGCCAACCACCCAGTGATGATTGGGCCGCATGTTTGGTACGCGAAATGATTTATGACGATTCATAAGTTTATTGTCAAGTGATATCTCAAACACGTGTGTCTACCCCTTGGTCGTCATCTACGCATCGGTACGGTCGTTTTGACAGTCATTAGTGTTCATTTGGAGCCCTAGTCAAAAACCGCTTCATTTTCTACAAACCGTTTTAAAATGCCGAGTCGAAACGCTCTATAATATTCTGCATTTTTATTAAATCTTTATCTTCTATCTTTTTTGGTAAAATATATCTCATATCTTTTCAGAAGGAAGTATAGATCTACCGCAATTCCATAATAGAAACGTGAAAATCTTTCTTCCGCAGGAGGTAACCTCTGGGTAAATAACGCAGCATCGCTTGGGAGGATCGCAGCTCCTGCTGCGCCCTTTCTACGACTCCGTTTCCAGAATATTTCCGTGATTTCTTTCCAAAGTTTGAGGTATTCCAAAACTCTTCCTATTTTCGAGTATAAAAGGAGACCTCCGATCTCACTTTTTAGCATGCGAGTGTTCCGCCCTTCTCTTCTCTCTTTGCATTCTAGACTTTACTCTAAGCTTTCGACGCCTATGTGCTTTATCAATTGACCACGTAAGCTAGATCATTCTGGTACCCATAACATTGCATCACCGGCCAATTTGACCACTACAGAATCAACTAATTCAATCAATCAATTTAAATCCTATAACAAGGGCACTTTTTATGTACATTCGAGTCGTGCAATCACTAAACGTTAACTTAGTTAATTTCGTTTTGTCAAACATGTAAGTCTGAGGGTGTAATACCCATCTTTTTATTTGTATTGATATTTTCCGCTCAATTAATGTAATATTCACATCAGAAGTAAGTTCAAAACCGATTTTAGAACAAAACCTTTTTACAAATCATTTTTAGCAGATATCAGACGTTGAGAGGAAACGCAGTAGCAGCTGCGCCTCCTAGAAGGATCGCAATGCATGATACGCCTCTTCCAGAGGCTGCCATGCTTCTGCTCTTCTTCTTCTTCCTCTAGTTCCTACAATTTTGTTCTTTTTTGTTTTCTTATTTCCTTTTCTTCGTACATAAACCATATTTCAATATAATCTTTCATATAAAACGTTTTGCTCTCGACCTAAATTCCTAATAATTCGATATTAGCGGGTTTTGTCTTTAAAATCAAAATTGGCTCTTGGAAATTCGATTTGTTCATATCAAGTCTCTAGAATTCGGTATTGATATAAATTATAGTTTAATTAATATGTTAAACCACTTCTACTCAAGTTATAGGTCAAAAATCAATCGTAAATATACAAAGGAATGTTAACTACTCGCGTTTCTGACTTCACAGTCAGAATTCAGCTCAAGAACAGACGCATTGAGTCCTGCGCCTCTTCCAGAGGACGCAGTTGTTGCTGCGCCTGTTCTGGGATGAGTTATGTCCCTGAACTTCCGTTCTCGCTTTGGCGTAGCTTTAATTATGTAATTACCTAAATATTAGTCGTAATATCGCTCCTAATCTGTCATTTTTAGTTTTCAAATCTTTTCTTTTTCTTCAAATCTTCGTTTCGAATATATTTCTCACGTAGATCCTGTAAATCTTTGTAATCCGTTGTAATCTTATTTAATCATTGTAACTGTATGATTTTACTTCTCTCTCATATGTAATTAATTCTAAAACCCCAATTTCGACAAAATTGAGTGTTAATTACATTTCACCAACATAGTCTAATTCATATTATTGCCCACTTCTCAACGGAGAATTCTCAACCGAAGGAGCAAATGAGTAGGATGGAAATGGAAATAAAAGTCAATCAAGAGAGACAAGAACGCAAGAAGGCGTTCATGAGAGAGATTTAATTATTCCGAGGGTGACGACACGTGTTCAGGTGTCCCTCCACCACGTCGTAGAGATGACTTTGCGGATGGCGGTCATAGAATCAGTAGTCATGTTTTGCCCTTAGGCTAGAAACAATTAGGTTTTGTTAGGGAAACATAAACCTTACTTTTCATTACATGTATTATGTAAACTTGAAGACTTTTGACAATTAAGTTTATGTAATTAAGATTTTCTGTGTTACGTTTGGTGTTGATACATGTTTTTTGTGTGATACCCACTTTGCGGTTGACAATGAATTTGGTTCCCGCTTTGCGGTCGGCAGATTTGTATGATTTATTGCAGGATTTGGCAGTTTTAAAACAATGCAATTTTGTATGGTCACTAGCAGAAAAGCTGCTGTTTCACAGCAGCTACTGGTCTAATTTGTGATGGGTCACAAAAGTCAATTTTTGTGACAGAATTTCTATCACAAAAATTGACTTTGCTGACCAAGAAAGTCATTTGGTTAGACATAAGTCAACATTTGTGACAAAAATTCCGTCACAAATAACGACTTCTGTGTCGGAATTTCCATCACAAATGTTGACTTTTGTTAGCTAAGTGACTTTCCTGGTCAACAAAAGTCGATATTTGTGACGGATTTCCGTCACAAATATTGACTTTTGTTGACCAAGTGACTTATTTCCTCGACATAAGTCAATTTTACTGACGGAAACTCTGTCACAAAAGTCAATATTTGTGACGGAATTTCCGTCACAAATTTTGACTTATGGTTGACCAAAGGTTTGTCCTGGACTCCTAACATGTGACGAAAATTCCGTCATAAATCTGCTTATTGTGAGATTAAGCATGACAGGTTTTTCTGTGGAAATTCCGTCATAAATGCGCTTTTTCTGACGAATTAGGCTGATTTATGACAGATTTTTATGTCACAAGGGCGCCTTATTTTTGTAGTGATAACTCAACTCCACCTGAACCAAAATATGACCCAAATTAAAGAAATTACCACACAAGAGGTGAAACTAATTTAGCCTAAGAAATATGTTAACACCCCATATGAAAATATTAATAATATGCTAATATACCTAAATTGACAAGCCACAATTTGACGTTGTCAACATCCATGAGTTTACATGTGTCATTCAGTTAATTGAAGCACATACAAAATTTATCAAAGTGTCACGGTTGCCCTTCTAAAACCCTAACTTTGTCCCATTCCGATCCAACTTTAACGACGAAAGTTTTCTCCTTAGCATCGACAACCTTCCCTACATAGGTTTCCCTGGATTCCAGAGTTTAATCATAGTATCAATGCTCGCTTCCACGTTTATAGTTGCTGATGCGCATATTTTCCCTAAAAGAATAATATGCTTCTTCTGATTACTCTCCTCGATCTCATCATTCCACTCAAATGACGCAATATTCTGATCATCACGCTCTCTCTCAGGCTGTTTCCCGTTCCCTATTTGTCCAATGTATCACCCATCAACTGACCCTGCACAAAAAAGGAAAAGCACACAAAAAAGAAAAAAACAATCAGGAAGATAAAACTCACGATCGAAATCGTGAGAGAAACATCGAGATGAAGAAAACCCTAAAATTAGTTTACGCGGATACCTAGGAGAACCCTAGACTCTTTCACATGTGTTCTTCATACAGAAGGGTAATCTCATTTTGATAGAGCGGGTCGTAGTTAAAAATTTAAGGGTAATAGTGGTAGTATGCTAATTTTTCATACTAAATTTAGAAATTAGACAATAAAAGTGGGAAACAATTTGGAGAAAATGGGACAATAAAAATGGGATGGAGGGAGTAAATATTATCTTGTGAGGACGGTCATATGATATAGGACGGTCTTGTAGAAGAGTTGTCGTTTACTCCTTTCGTCCCAATCATTTGTTTACCTTCTATATTGCTTGTGAGGAATATTAAATCAAAGGTGAACAAATGAGTGAGAGTATGAGACTGAGGGAGTACATTTTATCTCTAATTCATAATAATAATATAGTCTGATGAATTTTGATGGGTATTACACAAGTAAGACTATAGGGTTGTTTGGTTGATGCAAGAATTGCAAGATCATGTGAAATACAAACTTATGGGAAATAAACTATTTCATCTAATTCATGGGAATTTCCTAAAATCGTTTGGTTGTCAACGTGAGAACTTACCTTCACGTGAACTTCACCTTACCAAGGGGGGTGTTGGTAAGCAACTTCCTACATTTTTATAGGAAATCAATTCTAAGGGAAATGTAACTTCCCCTATTTTTACAAAAAAATGTGGCAACCAATTAACCAAACCACTTCACCTTTTGTAATTCATGGGAAGGTTTTACTTTTCATGTTTATCCAAGGTCAACTTAGGTAGCACCAAAACGGACACAGACACCGACATGGACATGAACACGAGACGGACATGACATCCTATAAAATTTAGGACTTAAGACACGCTATTTAAATTTAATTAAATATATATTTTATAGCTATAAACAAACGATTGTATTTTGTAAAAGTATATGATGTATTAAATTCAAATAAGTGAAGGAAAAACTTTTGTTTTTTTTACAGCAGTAAATGAATGGAATACAATCTGTGTGTTCATCATGCTCCTAGCGAGCTGATGAGCTAATGAGTTTAAAGCACGCGGAATAAAGCGAAAACTAATACAATGAAAATAAGGTAAAGCCCGACGAATCACTAATGACCCCATAGCTTTGGTGATGAGGTTTTCCTGCACCCACATTTTCTACGATTACATGTAGACAATCAGAGAAGATGTCAACCTGAACATAATTATTCGCTAGGCTCCAGCGAACAACCTCCCTATTACCATAAGCCTCCGCCTGGAAGGGAGATTCGGCCTAGATGGAGAGGGCATTTTGATATAGGAGGTCACCATCCCCTTTGAACGCCACCCAGCATATGGCCACTTTTAGTGATGTTTTCCAAGCCGCATCCACTTTTATGAGAGTTGTGCTGCACTCATTGCTAACTCCTATAAGTTGACAAGGGAATCCCTGCTTAAGTCTATCTATAATTTTGTTATTCTCATCCCTGAGGGTTTCAGAGTGGTTGTTGATAGAGGTGTTTCCCTTGAACCATGCCTTTAAGGCTGATGAAGCCAGAGAGAATTGAAGTTTTAAGCATGCATAGGGGTTACACTCCCCCTGGAAGTCTCTTTGATTCCTAAATCTTCAGATGACCCATAACGTAGCCAAGAGCTAAATAGTTGCGGATGGGTGGTCTTCCATCTTCGCGAGGTACTTCAACCAGTTAATAATCCAGTCTCCAATGGAAATATTAGCGTCATTATCCGTAACAATATCTTACTGAGAGCTAGCTCAGATCCTTTTACAAACCAAGCAGTCCATAAACAAGTTGCAGCAGGAGCCGAGGGACAGGGCAATGCTATCAGAGCAAAGGACAGACAACAAGACCTTGCTAGCCAAGGCCAGGCTAGCAGCCAGTCATTGCTAATTAGGACAAGGCCAGGGGCAGAACATTACTAGCCAAGACAAGGCCAGGGAGCCAGACATTTCTAGCCACAGACAAGGCCACAACCACTCTGACAATATCCTACACACCACCACCACAGCGGCTACTTTGGGAGGCTATAACTTCAAGAGGAGCCTGAACCACCAGCTGACACCATGGCCAGCTGCAACCTCAATTAACTAATTCAAAAAAATTCCTAGGGAGCTACGTCCAAATCTGTAACACCCGGAAATGTACCCTATTTTTATAGTGAAAATATTTTACGGATACTTTTCAGCGAATTTAAGTTTTAATTTAGAATTTAATGTTTCAAGTCGAATTTAGAATTTCCGAATTCGTATTTGGAATTTCCGCGAGTTTTCAAGTAAAACCCGTCTTGAGCCGTCTTTGACTTTTCTTGACTTTTGAGCCGTCTTTGACTTTCGTTGACTTTTTCCTTCATATACTCCCTTAAACCCTAAATCCTTATTTCATTTTCCACTTACTCTTTCTTCCTCATCAAACCACCAAAAACCTAAACACCATTTTTATCAAGCTTAGATTCGTCGCTACTCCTTCGTTACTCGCTCAAATTCACGTAAGTTCGTCTTATTCTTCCCCTCTTAACTTCCTCTATCCGTATTGGTAATAAAATTACCGTCTTTCTCGCTTTTTAAAATTATCCGTCTTTCTCAAGGTGAATGATATTCATCTTTTATTATGTAATTGTATGTAGGTGGAGACTAGGAAGGTTTAGAAACCGTTTAAAGACGCTAAAAGGTAACGGTGAAGGGTTACTCGATATCATTTACGTGTTTTATGTGTTTTCTAGGCTAGTAATCGTATTTAGATTATGGTTAGTATGCTTAGGACTTGTGTTGTTGGTTGTTGGTTGTTGTTAGTTGTTAATTGATATGAGAATTGATGGTTTGTGATGATAAATGAGGATTTTTGTGTTGGTAACTTGTTGATATTTGATCGTTCCTGAATCCCGTGTAGGACGCAGGCTGCGTCGTAGGACGCAGGCTGCGTCGTGGTGACGCAGGCAGCGTCACTCGCTGCCGACAGTAATTTTCCTGCACTGACCCCTTTTCGTAACATGATCATATCTCCTTCTTTACTTGCTTGTTTTGGACTTGTGACATCTCGTTGGAACCGTAAGAGGTTAAGCTATCACATAAATTTGGAATTTCTGCATTTTCATGTCTAGAACTCTAGTTATGACCGTTTGAAGTGGACCCTTGTTTTCGTTGGTTTCCAAACAACGTTGTTTTGGAGAGGTGATCTATGTTTTTATTCATTATGCTTCATAAACTTGTTCTAATGCGTATGTATCATGTATTGACTCATGTTTATCATATTTAAACTTATATGATTCCCTATTCTCAGGTTTTGTGACGGTTTTTGGTATGTTCCCACTTTGAGTCGGTTTTTTACAAATGATACGGTTTGAGCACTATTTTGTCTTGTGCTTTGTACTCTCATTCCCTTGGCTACCTTCCCGTTCGTAAGGCTGGAATGTCGGAACGGAGAGGTATCATACTGCTTAAATGCATGTGTAGTGGGCATACGACGACGTTGTTGGGAGTTGAACGCATTGCGTTGATCGACCGGCCGTCAAATGTTGTGTACTTGCGAGGTGGTGTTATTTGCATGTAGCGTACCGCTTGTTATGAGGCTTGTGCTCTTTTCCGCCTCTTTCGTGAATGTTTGCTACCGAATCTGGGGTACTCGGCGTCTATGATTGACCGAGTCTTGGATGCGAAATGTCATCGCATGTCGAATCGGAAAACGTTTATTCCGAGAATATGGCCAGGTTTAGACTAGGACCGTATTATTATCGTCGTGCTACCAGGAGGAAATGAGTCTACATATACGAAATGTAGCATCGTGTATGAGTTCAGGGAAATGCTTTATCCCGTGGATACCTGTTAATCATACTTGCCATGTACACGGTGCTAGTGCGTCTCATTTACCGTGAGAGATGTCGTCTTGTGTCGTCGTCTTTGAATGCGTGATTTCATGATATTATTCATGGTCATTGCATGATTGGGCACAGTCAATGTATTGGTTCGTGAATGGGTGATAA
Organism: Heliosperma pusillum; assembly: GCA_022085475.1. Taxonomy (NCBI): domain Eukaryota; kingdom Viridiplantae; phylum Streptophyta; class Magnoliopsida; order Caryophyllales; family Caryophyllaceae; genus Heliosperma; species Heliosperma pusillum. The sequence goes on along the minus strand of JAIUZE010072270.1, from coordinate 6,177 downwards.
TATGTTGGATTTATTGTGATCATCGCATGTCTTGGCTTGGTTAGTCTGTCGAGTCTCAATCTTATCAGTCTTATACCGCTGACGGTGAGATGCAAGCCCTAGTGAGCGTATTCGGTTGCCTAAGAGTGTCTTCCTTGAGTCTTTGAAAAACATGATGGTTACGGATTTGATTTCCACATGATCTTATCATTATATATATGATTGCCTATCTATTCTTATTGTAACTCACATGTATATTCATATATGAATGATTTTCCTTTTGTATTTCCTTATATGTACGTTTAATGTGATATGGCTGGGAGAACCCGGAGTTACTCCCCACTGACAGTGGCGTTCATGTTTTTCATGGATGAACAGGTTGCTTGATTGGATGGCTTTTTGCTATGATATTTTGGGTTCGGGTGTGAGCTAGCGGGCGTTGTCCCTGGAAGGAAATAAACTATTTTTCCAATCGATTAGAAAAATACCCCATCTATTTCGAAAATACCCCATCTATTTCGAAAATACCCCATCTATTTCGTAATATCACTTTTACTTGTTAACCTTTTGGAGAGACTTCGTCTCTTGATGTAGTATAATTCGTATTTTAGTTTGTAATATATGACACTCCTCGTATTCTTTCCTTGCATGTATAAAAGTTTTTAAAACTTCATATTTCCGCTATATAATTCACATGCGTGTATGTTTTATATTTCCGCATTCGCGAGGGTTGTCACATGTATCAATTCTACCATATGAAACATGACAAACAACATCAATTACCATGTGATTTAAATCTAATTATATCATAACTAAATAAAATTCAACAATTAATCATGCTAATAATCATATCTAATCCTAAACATTATATTTAAGATGATTCAACACACAACATATATTTATTTCATTAATTTATCACACAAATTTATTAAACTTACCATTAATCAAAACAAGTTAATTTAATTCAAATTATTTCATAATTTATATCAAAACAAACTAAGTATCCAAACAAATCAAACAAACAAATTAAAATTTCATTCTAATTAACTTGTAACATCTCAATCAACATTAAATTAAATAAAGTTTCACTTTAATTATTTTATTCCATCTTAAAGATCATCAAATGCAATTAAATGATAATAAAAAGATAACAACTTAGACTAAACATGTAATTAACGAATCAACATAATTAGCACTATTCCTATAACAATTAACAATCAATAATCATCATAACTAATATTAACAAATATTAACTAATAATAAGAGATGATAATTTAAAGTAAGCGATAAAGAAGAGAAAGGGATTGAATTAATCGCACCCTCAACTTACATGTACTTCAGATGGTATTCAAGAACGTCGGATGCAAGGTTTCACCAAGGATACTTCTTTGACGGTTTTAAAACTCAAATAAACAAGAAATGTTTAACCGTTGAATCAAAAATTAAACAAATTCAAAAGAAACCATGTGACACCCCGAGATTTTGCAGTAAAGTAAACACATAAATTTACATAGAAAAATACGAGATTTTAAAAGATTTAAAGGCAAAATCGCGAATGTCAGTTTATGTTATAAAGCCAAAACTTAGTTTAATAAATCGTTTATACAAATTGTAACTTAAATATATAAATACAAGGGACGTCGATCCCTTGATGAATACACAATTAAGATAATAAACTAATATAAACTACAACGCTAAGGGCGAATCGTTGTAATTACAACGCTTGCTAGTCCATTCGTCAAAACCCCATGAAACACCAACCTGCAGGATGTAATTACAACATGAATGCCACAGTCAGTGGGGAGTAACTCGGGGTTCTCCCAGCCATATCACATCAAAACGCACATAAGAAAGTATATAACATATATCATCATGTATACATACATATCATATCAGATATAAGAAGAGCATTTCATAATAACATTAAATAAGCATATGAACCATCAATCATATCATGGGTCCTAGTCTAAATCTGGTTAGACTCTCGGGATATGGGTGTTTTCCGATTCCACAAGTGCTAAGGCGTGCCACATCCAAGACTCGGACAAACAAAGAAGCCGAGTAGCCCAAATACGGCAAGGGCAGCTAATGGAAGAGGCGGAAAGAGACGAGTATACCTTTTCTGGCAAGGGCGGCTAACAGAAATGGTTGTCACATTAACGAGTACTCATATCATTGAGGCGTCGTAAAAACGCTCAAGCATGAGTACTCATATCAATAAGGCGTCGTGAAGACGGTTGAGCAAGTACGCTACATGCAAATGACACCACCTCGTAAGGATACGACATTTGATGGCCGAGTCGATCAACACATTGCGTTTGCCTCCCAAAAACGTCTTCACATCCCCACTAAACAAATGCCCAAAGGCATTAAGGCTATACCCCCATCGTTCCTACATTAAGTCTAGCGAGTATAAAGGTGTAACCGGCAAATGAGAGCTCAATAACATTCAAAATAGGTAAGACTCAACCTATTACTTAAGACATAATCGACTCAAGTGGGGGAAATAACTAATACCGTTTCTAAACATGTGAGAAATTACATATCTTAAACATGATTATTAAATGTCATTACATATGATTATAAGATAAAAACTATAAGGATCATTACATGTGGAGACATGTGAAAGAAAAAAAGAAGAGATGGATGTAGAGGGTCCCAACAGGTCAAGGGGCGGCGGTCGGGCGGGGGGGGGGGGGGGGGGGGGGGGGGGGGGGGGGGGGGGGGGGGGGGCGGCTGAGCACCCACTAACAATATCAACAACACAATTTACAAGCAGGGACTCCCAGCCGGTCAGCCTGACCGGCAGCCGCGTACCCGGCTGGTGGTTCTTCTCCATTCAAAATCTCTACTGACATTCAGGAGGTTCCCAGCCAGTCAAGAGGGCGGCGGCCGGGTTCCCGGCTGGGAGCCCTTCTACCTGAAAATCACACAAACACAAAGTAAATCCAAATAATTTCACACCCACTTGTATATATCAACATAACTCAAACATATGAGTAATGAATCATTCCACACAATCATTAGAACATTATGAGACCAACATTTAAGATATTAAACATGAGTTTAGACAAGGGAAGATGGATTTAAAAACAATACTACCAAATTCTCGGAAGTTAGAGCATATGAAATGAATTCTAACATATAAATGAGATAAAGTCACAAATTCATGCAAGTATGACATAAAGAACCATCTTTCATGTCAAAATATATCCTACACACATAAATAGATAAGATGATGGTGAAAGGATTCGGAAACATTAAACGAAGTCGAAATCGGTTAAGAAACGAAGAAGTTATGTACGTCTTAAGTTTAGATCTAGAAAAATAGGTTTTATAAGAAGTTTGCTGAAATTATAAGGAAGAAAGAGTTTTATGGTGGGTTAGTTTTGAGAACGAGAACAATAGAAGGCCCAAATATCGTGTTGGGTTTACCGACTTTGGTTTGTGCGTAGAGTTCGATTATGAACTTATAACGGACTGAAATGCGACGGTTTCTACCCAACTAAACTAAATTCAATTAAACATTAAATTAAAGCTACGAAAACATAAATCATCGATTTAAAATATTTTAACCGATAAAAGTAAAAGAGAATTATATAGTATTAACGACTTTATTAAATATCCACGATTATTTACAAACCAACTCTTGGATTTGCGTGGTTTTGGGAGATCGAGCAGCGATTTTTAAATCGATGCCACGACTTTGTTTCTTACTCAATTTTTTTTTTTCGAATCGTGGTACTCCATATTTGTGATTTTTAGAAAGAAACAGAGACATAAAATAGGTTTTATAGACTGAAAATGAGTGACAATAGGTGCTCTCCAAAACATAAGCAAAGATGAAGAAATAAGCGATTCTCCCTCGAATGGTCACCTAAAGTCGTGTATGAATCTTAATACTTGTTCCTAAGTATTATAGGAGTACTACGGATATTTATTACGTGATGTTTAAATGGAGGTTAAAGGTTTGAACTCGGTTTCACCGACAGGTTAAAGAGGGGATCGATTTTGTGTGTTTGTGTGTTGCTCTCTTGCTCTCCTCTTTTTTAAGTATTGTTCGCCCGATTGTTAGTGTGTTTTATGGCTGCCATGGCTTCCTTATATGATTTTAAGGGAGTCCTATATCACATAGTGATGTAAAACTCACTCGGATTTTTTATTTGAACAGTTCAGGAGAAACTGTTCGTTTGTTTTTAGTAAAGTTGCAGCGGAAATTAATGTGTTTTGTGGTTTTTATATGTATATGAACGAAAATATAAAGGATATGACGTGCTCAGACTCTCCTCCCTCGCAAGGAACTTGAACTAGCCACGAATATTACTCAACCTCGCAAGGGTGAATAAGGATTAACTCACTCTCGCAAGAACGAAATAATTTGATCTTTATAACTCGCAAGCTATGAAGAACACACAAGTAATCTTGTATTAAGCTCTCAAATTGTATGAATAATTCTGATTACATAGCTTGGTATTCATACTACTAGTACTTACCTTAAACTAGCTAGATAGAAAATTAGAAAATAGTGTGAACACTACCTTATTATTAAATAAGATTATCACACTACTTTATTAAATTAAAAAAATCAGGAACTATGAAAACATGGGAGCTATCACACGGTTTTGGCCACCCTTGGAAACCGTGTTACACTACACGGTTTTGCCACCTTGGAACCCGTGTCCACTTGTGCTTTATCCGTGTACAAACTCCAAGCCATCTTCACTCTTCCATGTTATCATATTTACTAAGCTAGATCCCATTTTGAAACCTTTGGAAATGTAAAATATATTTTGAGTGATTAAGACTTCATTTTCATTCTCTTCTAATGCTCCCGCATCATACTCCCCTTCTTTTTGAGAATTTGCCCTCAAATTATCGTCTTCAAGATACGGTGAAAAATCTCCCACATTAAAAGTAGCACTTACCCCTCCATACTCGCTTGGTAAGTGTAGCTTCTAAGCACTTGATCCATAGCATGCTAACACTTTGAATGGTTCGTCCGCTCTTGCTATTAGCCTATTCTTTCTTTTTGATGGAAATCTTTCCTTTCTTAGATGCAACCAAACAAGATCGCTAACTTGAAAGACGGGCTCTCTTCGATTCTTGTTCGCTTTCTCCTTATATCTAGCATTAGCCTTCTCGATTTGGGCTCTTACTTGCTCACAAGTTCGGAGAAAAGTAGCTTGCCTCTCTTTAGCCTCAAAGCTCATAATATCTTTCTTTGGTATGGGAACCAAATCAATAGGCAAATACGGATTCACTCCATATACAATCTCAAATGGTGCTCGCCTTGTAGTAATCGATGGGGTTCGATTGTAAGCAAACTCGGCATGGGCTAGTTTAACATCCCAATCTTTGGTGCTCTTGCTCACTAATCCTCTTAACAAGATCCCAAGTGTTCGATTAGTCACTTCGGTTTGTCCATCCGTTTTCGAGAAGAACCTCGTTTCATAAATGTTTCCCTTGTAAAAGCTTTCTTGTTAATTTTTAAAACCGATTCTTGTCTTTGATACTTTTGTTTTCTACTATCAAGTTTCGAGGACGAAACTTTTCGAGGACGAAACTTTTTAAAAGGTGGGGTGATTGTAACACCCGGAAATGTACCCTATTTTTCTAGTAGAAATATTTTATAACGAAATCTTTTCAGCAAATTTAAGTTTTAATTTGGAATTTAAAGTTTCGAGTCGAATTTAGAATTTCCGAGTTCGTATTTTGAATTTCCGCGAGATTCCATGAGAATCCCGTCTTAAGGCGAGTTTGACTTTTCTTGACTTTTAAGTCGTCTTTGACTTTTCTTGACTTTTAAGTCGTCTTTGACTTTTCTTGACTTTTTAGCCGCCTTTGACTTTCGTTGACTTTTCCGACTCACTTTACTTATACTCCCTCAAACCCTAAACCTAATTCATTTCCTCACAACTCAATCTTCTTCTTCCTCACCTTAAACACCAAAACCTAGCTTCCATTTGATCCGTTTCAATCAACCTATCTCCTTCATTTCTCCGGGTCAAATTCGCGTAAGTTCGTCTTATCTTCCCCTCTAGCTTCCGCTATGTTTCTATTTATTATGCTTCTTAAACTTGGTCTAATGCTTATGTATAATGTATTGATGCATGTTTATCATAGTTACATTTATATAATGCCATGTTCTCAGGTTTTGTGACGGTTTTTGGTATGTTCCCACTTTGAGTCGGTTTCTAC